>CM062938.1:9247838-9432838 GCA_031878705.1 Tapirus indicus
CAGGGTCCCTCTGTGCTTGTCTGTGTCCTCAACTCTTCTCATAAGAACACCATCAGGTGGATCGGGGCCCACCCCAGTGACCTCATTTTAGTGTAATCACCTCTTTGAAGGCCTGTCTCAAACACAGTCCCACCCTGAGGTCCTGGGGGTTAAAGCTGCAACATGTGAATTTGGGGGACATCATTCAGCCCGTTACAGCCTCTGCACCTGCCTGTGGGAGCCGGCGCTGGTCCTGTGTGTCTTGCCAGGACGGCCGCTTGCTCCCACTCACTAGGCCCGGGCACGGGGCCTGTCTGCCTGTTCCCTGGGTCCGTCTCACACCCGCCCTCCAGTGGGCACAGCTGCTCCCACAGGACACGAGAGACTGAGGAGCAAACCCAGGTTTCTCTGACTCCAAGACTACGCAGGATCCACCCAACCTCGCTATCATCCCAGGACGTCCTACTGTCCCAGAGGGACCTGAGCCCCCTGCCCTGCGGGGTCCTGCCCCCTGGGGACTCCACAGAGCTGCCCTCAGCTTCACATGCCCCTCCCCTGCTCTCTGTCCTGGGTGTCGGGAGGGGACAGTGTGCTGAGGCCTGGTGCCCCTCTGCTCCTCATAGCTGTCCAGTCGTCAAAGACAAGGAGGGTCTGAGAAGCATCACGGCCAAAATGCACCCAAGGCGACACCACGACGGAGTGTGATTCAGTCCCTGAGTGGGATCCGGGAACGAAAAAGGACGTTAGGGAAAAAATGAGGACATATGAGGAAAGTATGGACTTCAGTTAACAACAATGGTAATAACATATAACCAATCAATATTGGTTGAGGAGCTGTGACAAATGTACCCAGTCACATGAGATGTTAGAAATAGGGGAGCTGGATGGGGTCCACGAGAACTGTCTCTGTTAGCTTCACAGCTTTTCAGTGAACCCAAAGCTTCTCTAAGATTAAAAGTTTCTTTAAAATGTAGACTGTGGTTGGGGTTGGTGTTGTGTAGTTAGAGATGAATAGCTGTGATCCCCTGAAGCGTATTTCCCGCGTGAAGGTGACATTACAGAGGAGGGGACGCCCGGCCCGGCAGAGCTGAGCGGGGCCCGCGGCAGCCGGTGGCCTTCACACCATCACGACATGTTTGTATATTCGATTGTATCATCTTTTTTTTCCTTTTATCTCCCCCAAATAAGACATCCATGGGTAGAAGTGTGGAGTATGAAATGGGATGCAGTGGGGAGAAAGTTTCTTCTTTTGTTACTCTGACCACAGAGCCTCCCCGTCGGCCTCACCAAAGGCACCCATCGTCCTGTTTCTAGGGTCTTCCCGGAGGTGGTCTGTACATGAACAAGTGCGTGCACACCTCACACACATACACACATATACACATACATATACATGCACACACACATACACACATCACACACACAAACGAGAGCATATTGTGTACTTTTTTATGTTATACGATT
This sequence comes from Tapirus indicus, assembly GCA_031878705.1. NCBI lineage: Eukaryota > Metazoa > Chordata > Mammalia > Perissodactyla > Tapiridae > Tapirus > Tapirus indicus. The sequence goes on from CM062938.1 coordinate 9,249,282, forward strand.
CTTCCTAATACTTACATTTGCGGGTCCCTCACTATGTCCCGTGGTTTCAGTGTCTGTTGAATGGATGCCCCATAATTCATGTAAGCGGTTCCCTATCAAGAGACATTTATCTCAGTCTTTTGTTACAAATAGTGATATAATGAACGTCTTTGTTCGGACGTCCTTGTGCACATTACAGCGGTTTTTAATGCCTGCTTGGAATGCTATTAAAATAATGTACAATAATTTATATCACACATCCCCTATTTTAAACATTTAGATTGTCTCCAATTTCTCCCCCATTGTAAACAACTCTGCTATGATCATAAATCTTGGCACACACCCCTGATTACTTCCCTGGGATGAATTTCTAGAAGGAAGTGCTGGGCAAGCACATTTAACCTTTAAGATGCTTCAACCCATCTCGCCAGGGCTGTGTTGGGGCTGCCCTGCCTGGTGGTGCAGGTTGTGCCCTGATCAGAGTGCCTAGAAGGGAGCAGGAAGGGGCTGAGGAGGAGCCCGTGGTCCATCCCAGGGATCCAGGTGTCCCCTGGAGCAGGTGCATCTTCTAGTCTGCACACAGGCACTGGAGGTGCTAGCAGGGCCCTGACTTAGTTGTCAGAGGAAGAGTCTGAGGTCAGGGGGGCCCCATGAAGCTTCAGACACATGTGGTGTGTGCTTGTCATGCAAGTAAGGGGGAGCCGCCTGCATGCCTCCCCTGGTTTTACCCAGGGAGGGTCAGGGAAGGGCTGTCCTCTCAGCCCCACTGGGCCCAGTTTTGGGTCATTTCTCTTACGTGTTGGGTGATGCTAGAACTCCGCTCCCCTAGCTCTGGCTGTTGTGAAGGGAGAACTGTCCTCAGAGGATCCTTAAAAGTTGTTCCTTATAAAGAATTCACTTCCTGCTGCCCTTGTTGGTCTAAATATTTGGAAGAGAAAATAACCCCTGCACCATGCATTAATTTCAGCAACCAATCACGAACTCCCCAGAAAACTCTATTTCCGTGGATGGTGACCAGGCCTCCTGCAGCGTGTCCTGATGACTCTAAGGAGAGAAGGGGCCAAGCCCCGGGCACACCCGGGGCGGGGGGTCACAGGGGACGTGTCCTGACCCCGGCTCAGCTGAGCAGGAACCAGGAGGAGCTGAGTGGGGATGAAGAGTTGGAAAGTTACTAAAGGTATGGCTTCAAAGATAAATTTTACCACAGACTTCCAGGTCATAATCTTTATTGGTTGTCTTTTTTTAGCAGGTAAGCACCTCAGTCCTCAATCTCAGGTGTGGAGGAAACAGCACTTCCTTTACGGTTTGACAAATGAGTTTCATTTCTCTCTGCAGCCCTTTGTCGCAGCGTGGTGCCCACTGAGTCAGCTTCGGGGCTCTCCGTGTCCCCCACGCTGCAGCTGAATTCCGCATTTATGGAGGGCCAGGGACTCGGGACGGGACAGGGAAGCCACTTGACCCCCAATGCCATCTGTCTGTACAGGACAGGGATGGGACATCCATCCTCCAAGGGGCCTGGGCAGCGGGACACTGGAGTCAGTGGGTACAGCCCTGTGGGAGTCACTTGTCATAGTTTCAGGAAATTCATGATTCAGCCATTATTGAAAGTTACATTATATAAACTTACAATTTAGTAAACTAAAACTAGGTAATGGTCACAGCTCAGCACTTCCTAGTTATTTTACTAGGTTAACTGTTATCCGTGCTCCTGTCTGGAGTCTGTGGAGACCCTGCGCAGCGGCTGCCAGGCGCCCCTCCCAGCTGCAGGCTTGGGGACGAGGAAGAGCACGTGGAAGTCGGCCGTGGCAGGAGCGTTTACACCCGGGAGACCAGCATTGGCCAGCCCCCTGGGTCATCAGGCAAGGGAAGTTCTGCTGGGTCACTCCTTGTCCCTCTCCCCGGGACTCGGTCCTGGAGATCCACTTGGAGTTTCTGCGCCTCTCTGGGGCACAGGGGTGACTCGTGCTCAGGCTTGGGGAACCCTGCCTGACTCCCTCTGTCTCAGAGTTCTGAGCATCCGGCTCCACCCCTGATTCCCCTGTGGAGTCCTCCCTGCTCTGAGGACAGGGCTGTGGGATGTCCCCTCCCCCTGCCTCCCTCCAGGGCTCACACCAGGGAGCAGACACGGCCCTCTCCCTGTCTCCTACTTTGTGGCACCCCCCCTGGCCCACCTTTCCATGTTTGGGGAATCTTCTGGGTCCCAGCTGGAGCTGGAGGAAGGACCCCATGGAGCTGAGACCCAGACCCCCGGAGAGGGACTCTGCACAGCAGGTGCTAGTGTCCTGGAGTGGGCACAGTAAGGCTGGCTCTGGGAGGGTGGGGCTCGGGAGAATCAGGAGCCTGGAACTGGGGCAATGCCCAGAGAAGCAGGAAGCAAACAGGATGCAGCAAGTCCCCCTCCCCACCCAGCCTCTCTCTAGGGGAACCTAGTGGCAGAGCTCAACAGGGAGAGGCTGACCCTGCAGAACTGGGATTGGTAGGCTCAGCCCCAGGGTCACCTGACTGAGTGCAGAAGTGCAGTCTGGAGCTGGGACATCACAGCCTAATGAGGGGCACCCCTGCCCAACAGGTCCTGCCTCTGCAAGGTGAGGTCAGGGGTTCCCTGACCCTCTAGCTCTGCAGCAGATGCACCTCCTGAGGCTTCTGATCACAGGGCAGGGGAGTGAGGAGAGGCCACCTCCTGGAACCCTCTGACAAGGAGGGTGAGTGTGGAAGAGCAGGGCAGAGAGGATCCTGTAGAAGTAGCTGTGCAGAAACTCCACCGCCTGCACCGTGGAGGCCGCGCCGTGGAGAACACACCATGGAGGACACACCATGGAGGACGCGCCATGGAGGACACGCCGTGGAGGCCGTGCCGTGGAGGACGCACCGTGGAGCATGCACCATGGAGGCCGTGCCGTGGAGGACACACCATGGAGGATGCACCGTGGAGGACGCACCTTGGAGGATGCACCGTGGAGGACACACCATGGAGGACACACCGTGGAGGACACACCGTGGAGGACGCACTGTGGAGGCGGCACCATGGAGGACGGTCAAGGGGAAGGCTCCCACAGTGCATGTTTGTGATGCCTTCTGTCCTCTTAGTTATTCAGATTACAGTTTAGACAACACATTTTAATTGCAGTCTATACACACACAGAAAAGAACACAAGTCAAAAGTGCACAGCTTGATGAATTTTAACAAAAGTGAGCATCCCCGGATCATGGATCAGAGCATGAGCGGGACGCCAGAGGCCCCTCCCTGTGCCCTCCACAAGTCACTGCCCACCTCCTGGAGGAGCTTCTCCGCTGATCTCCGTCACCACGGTCAGTCTGCCCTTTTCCCGACTCTGTAACGGGAATCACGCGGTTACACTGCGCGTGTCTGCCTTCTCACTCGGCGTCGCCTCCACCTGACACACCCGTGCTGCTGTGTGCAGCTGTGGCCGAGTCTTTCTCCCTGCAGTGTAGCACCCATTGGGTGAGTTTATTGTCCACGCACGATTTGCACACCCATTCTGCTGCTGGTGGGCTGCAGAATTCCAGTCGGGGCCGTTATGAGCAGAGCTGCCGTGGACGCTGTTTTTCTGCCTGTTGGTGAACATGTGCACACATTCCTATTGGATAAATATGTGGCTTGGAGCTGCTGCTGGGCCACAGGTGTGCACACACTCGGCCTCAGTGGGTACCGCCCGTGTGACACACTTGCAGAGCGATGCTCTAGCCAGCAGCATGCAAGGGGTCTACATGCCCCTCCTCCTTGTGCGTACTGTCTGTCTGCTTTCTTTCAGCCATGTGGCAGGTGTATCATGACACCGCTGCTGCTGGAATCTGTATGCCCCTGTTGACTATAAACTTGAGTGATTTTATAAGTTTATGGAACATCTGAATACCCTGTTTTATAGGGACCTGTGCAAGTCGTTTAGTTTCTCTCAATAATGTCTTGAAGTGTGTGAGTGCTTGTGTGTTGAGGACTTTCACATCTTTTTTTAGATTCTTCATGTTGTCAGCCCACTTTTGTTTACTGACATCGTAACCAGTGACTTCGCCATATTACTTCCTCCTTAATTTCATAGTTGAGGATGCTCATGTCATCTGAAAATAAAGCTCGTTGTATTTCCTCCTTTCCAATCCTTACGCCTTTTCTTTCTTTCTCCCTTGCTTTCCTGCACCCACTCAGACCCCCAGGAGAGAGCTTAGTCCACTGAGGGGATGTGGAACCACTGCTCAGGGGCTTCAGGTATGTTAACATGTGATCTAATGACCCCCGCATACGGCCAGGAAACCCATTTCATACACGAGAAAACGGAGGTGCAGAGCAGCTGATCCCTCACCCGGGTGCTCGGGTAACAAGGGCAGAGCACACAGCAGTTGAAGACATTTTCCTCATACGAAGACCCAACCTTACAGATGAGCCCAACGTCCCTGTGGTCAGCTGTCTCCCCCTTCTCCGGGTGACCCCAGAAGTAACTCCTCTTAGCTGTGTGGAGTCTGGCAGTGATTTCTGTGCATTTACATGTGTCTATAATCGACAGGTCATCAGTCACGCCCAGCCCAGCACACCAGTGGTGGCACGTGGCCCTGTGGCCAAGGGCGTGGGCTCTCGGGCCAGTCTGCCGGGCTCTTGTCGTCCTCCTCAATGTTGCCCTTGTGAGCACGGCAGGGCTTTCTGTTCTCTGTCAACAATGCGCCTTTGAGCGTGTCTGCGGCCATATATATAATCAGCTGTAGGCTTTAAAGCTGCACGTGCCTTCCACGGTGCGCCCTTGGGGTGAGTGATTACAGGTTAACTTTGCCTGTTTCCTAATTAGTGGATGTTTCGGCTGTTCCGTATTTTTCTCCAGCATGAGCACAGCTGCAGCACATCCTGACACCTGCCTCAGTGTTTTCTCTTCATTTCTCACCACAACTCAGAAGCAGACAAGCCCTCTGTCTTAGTCCATTCAGGCTGCTGTAACAGAACACCATAGACAGGAGAGCTTACAGACAGAAATTTCTCGTGGTTCTGGAAGCTGACAGTCCGAGACTAGGGTGCCAGCTGGTCAGGCTGTGGAGAACCCTCTTCCTGGATGCAGACAGCCGACTTCTCCTTGTCACCTCATATGGAGCAGAGTGGAGGCGGGAAGTGGGCCCTCTGGTGACTCTCCTAAGGGCACTGATCCCATCGTGAGGGCCCCACCCTCATCACCTCATCTAATCCTAATCACTTCCTAATATGGTCACATCGGTGGGTAGGGTTTCACCACATGGATTTTGGGGAAATGCAAACATTCGGTCCATCACAGCCTCCACGCCTGTGTACGTGGCACGTCTGGGGAAATGAAGTCACGTCACTGTCCACATGCAGGGCTGGTCCCAGTGCCTCTGCAGTCTGGACAGTGCAGGGCAGCTGCGTGGGGGACCGAGGCAGCTCCTGGGAGAACAGGCAGTTTTCCCATCTGTGGATTCCGGAGGTGCATCTAACAGTTGGTAGATAGGAACAGCCAGTGGTGGTTAATTTTATGTGTCAACCTGCCGGGGCCACGTGTGCCCAGATAACTGGTCCAGCATTGTTCTGGGTGTGTCTGGGAGGGTGTTTCTGGATGAACTGGCATTGGAGTTGGTGGGTTGAGTAAACAGACGGCCCTCCCAAAGTGGGGAGGAGGAGCCCATCCCATCGCTGACGGCCTGAAGAGAACAGAAAGGCCAAGTGGGGAGAATCCACGTTCTCTGCCTTGAGGTCATCGAGCTGGGACATCGGTCTCCTGCCTTCAGACCCGGACTTGGGCCAGAACTCACCCACCATCTCTCCTTGGCAACTTCGGTTCTTGAGAGTCTCGGCCTCCACAACCGCGCGAGCCAAATCCTTATAAGTCTCTTTATAGAGAGAGTCCCAACGTGCCGCCTCCCCGGGATATTGTCAGAGGTGACAGGGAAGGTCTCTGTGCGGAAAGTCTTACCAAATCCACCGTGACCAGTTTGCAAACCTTTTCACGGTCTCTGGGCTCCTCGAATCCATTTGTCTGCACTTGGGGCTTCCTGGGGGACACAACTCCAGAGGTCAGTGCGGAGCCTGGGGATGTGGATTCACAGGCCCCTCGGTCATTCCGATGGATGTCCCTGTGGGACAGAGATGCTCACAGAGCACGCGTCCAGTGGCCATCAGGGAACTAGAATCTGACAGCATGGGTGGGGCTGGGTGACAGAGACAGGCTGAGGGAGCACACGGCAGAGTCGATGTGTTCTGGGGCACACGCCTCACTCTCAGGGGCACACCGCTCCACGGAGCTAGGACACACCCCTGTAGGCCGTCGTGCTGTGCTGGTTAACTCCCCTCCCCAGCGGCCCTTTGGGCCTCCCAGGACCGCAGCCAGCAGCCATGTACCCCCAGTTCCAGGTCCTTGGAGGGAAGGAGGCTGCACTTCCCCCAAGCCCTCCCTACCTCCCAGGATCTCGCACACGCAGGCCTGCTGACTGGGGCGATCTCCCCTTCACAGATGACCCCTGCTGGCCCTGAGGGATGATGGTGCCCCAAGAGAGGCTCTGCCCCAGGAACCCCTCAGGTTCCAGAAAGTCAGAACCAGGGTTCTGAGTCAGGCTTCCTGAGGGTTAGGCCTTCATGCTGCGAGCATCTGGGTGCCGTGACCCACGGCTCATCCTGTGGGGTCATTTCCAGCAGATAAAGGGACTGGAACGCATTCTCGCGGGTTCTCCCAGTGGGATAGCTGCACAGCTCTGCCGGTGGGTGAGTAAGGGAGGGTCTGTCCTGGCAGGTGGGAGGGGAGACGCTCCTCTCTCTAACCCCCTGCGTGGGGAAGCGCGTTCCTACAAAGGTGCCCTCCTCCCACACGCCCGGTTGGACGGTTGGAAGGGGCAGATGCTCAGGCCTTTCCTGGATCTGAGAAGTGCTGAGCTCCTCGGGGTGCCCCTGCCAGAGCTCATTACTTAAATACGATTCTGCTGGTTCAATCACATTGAAAGTATTTAAGGCAGACATTGCAGACTGGCAGCCTGGGGACACAGGTCTGCGTGAAGCCAATTTTGAAAAATCAGGGCATTTAAAATTAAAATACAGGCTTTCAGCTTTTTAGCTTCTCTTTCAACTCAGAAGGTCGGCCCCGCAGGGCAGGTGTCCCTCTGGCTTCCTCTCTGTGCGCAGGAGCCCCGTAGTCCCAATGGCCTGCACCTCTTGGTCCCCTGGTACACTACCACGTGGATGGCACCAAGGTTCAGAGGAAAGTAAAGTCTAGGTCCTTCAAGAATCGCTTGTTTGGAGAAGGCTACAGACTGTTGGAGCTCAGAAAAGAGAAAATTTGGTGCTAACTGACCACTGATGTTGTAAAGGGAGTGGTAGGTCACACCACGTGTGTCTAAAGCTTCATGGGGCCCCCCTGACCTCAGACTCTTCCTCTGACAACTCAATCAGGGCCCTGCCAGCACCTCCAGTGCCTTTGTGCAGACTAGAAAAGGCACCTCCTCCAGGGGACACCTGTATACCTAGAGAGTGGCCTGCAGTCTCCTCCTCAGGCCCCTCCTGCTCCCTTCTGGGATCTCTGAGCAGTGCACAACCTGCACCACCAGGCAGGGCAGCCCTGACACGGTCCTGGTGAAATGGGCAGCTTTAAGGTTAAAATGCGTTTACCCAACACTTCCTTCTAGAAATTCATCCCTGGGAAGTTATCAGGGGTTTGTGCCAAGATTTATGATCATAGCAGTATTGTTTATAATGGTGGAGAAATTGGAGACAATCTAAATGTTTAAAAATAGGGATCCATTAAATAAATTATTGTGCAATATTCTCACAGAATTCCAAGTGGGCATTAAAAATAACGCTGTAATGTGCACAAGGACGTCTGTGCAAGGATATTCATTGCAGGCTTCTTTATCGTAACAAAGACCGAGATAAATGTCTGCTGATAGGGAACCGCTTAAATGGATTATGGGGCATCTGTACAATGGGGCACTGCAGCCATTAACAGTAATGAGGTGCTGTCATTGTATAGTTTGGAGGAAACTGAGATATTCGTTCATTAAAAAAAGGAAGGTCGTGGGGCCGGCCCGGTGGCGCAGCGGTTTCGTCCGCGCTTGGCAGCCCGGGGTTCACGGGTTCGGATCCCGGGCGCCTGCCGACGCGCTGCCTGTCAGCCACGCTGTGGCGGCGTCCCATATAAAGTAGAGGAAGATGGGCACGATGTTAGCCCAGGGCCAGTCTTCCTCAGCAAAAAGGGGAGGATTGGCGACGGATGTTAGCTCAGGGCTGGTCTTCCCCACAAAAAAAAAAAAGAAAAAAAGAAGGTCGTGTAATAGAAAAAATGTACTAGGTGTGCCACCATTTGTGGAAGATACACACACGTATGCATGCACATACACACGCACGTATATACCTCATTCGTGTGTATTCTTGTATATTCTTGTTCACATACAGACCACCTCCGGGAAGACCCTAGAAACGGGACAACGGCTGCCTTTGGTGAGGCCCACGGGGAGGCTCTGTGGTCAGAGTAACAAAGAAGAAACTTTCTCCCCACTGCATCCCATTTTATTCTCCACAATTCTACCCACGGATGTGTCTTACTTGGGGGAGATAAAAGGAAAAAAAGATGATATGATCGAATATACAAACACGTAGTGATGGCGGGAAGGCCACCGGCTGCCGCGGGCCCCACTCAGCTCTGCCGGACCGGGGGTCCCCTCCTCTGTAATGTCACATTCACGCGGGAAATACGCTTCAGGTGATCACAGCTCTTCATCTCTGCTTTGTGACCCCACCCACATGTACTTACATATTTTTAAAGAAGCTTTTTACTGTTGAACAGTCTTAGGTTTACTGAGAAGCTGGGAGGATGGTACAGGGAGTTCTCGGGACCCCACGCACAGCGTCCCCCACTATTTACCCCTTATGGACTGCAGTGCATTTGTCACAGTCCGTGAATGGACATTCACCCCACGCGGGGAGCACGCTGCACCTGTCCTCACGTCGCCTCAGGCTCATCCCGGCTGTGACAGTTTCTCAGACTTTCCTTGAACGCTCCCCCGGCCCCCGCCCACGTGGCCACCAGGTCAGTGGGCTCCTGTGTACTAAGCAGGATGACGGCTGACAGATGCCCGTCCCAGACTCTGTCTAAGGAGTCGCCGGGGACACCAAAGACCACCTGAGGGACGGGTTGTTCCAGTTCAGCTGTGGGGGCTCTTTCAGGTGGCCCGTTTGTCCCGCCCTGTCATTGTGTGTGTGCACCTGTGTGCATGTGCACACGTCCTTCGTCGCTGGCGCCACAGGTGCTCCCGGCTCACCTGGTGTGTTTCTGCCCCGGCCTAGAATCATTTCTCCAGGAGCCCTGGTCACGTATCTGCACGGACCGACGGACCCACAGTGTCCAGCGCCTCCTGCCCGCCCGGTGAGGGAAGTGGCGCATCAGTGACGTCGGGGTCAGAGAGGCTGAGGCCAAGCCCCGCTCCATCCCAGTGAACGCTGGGCCCCGGTTTCCTCCTTTGTGGGATGGATGCAGGCACCCACCTTGCAGGTGGCTGTGAGGACCGAGGGACGTGGAGTCCGGGACATCTGGCCGTGGGGATGGACCCAGTGCTGACACTTCTGCTGTCTCGTGGGGCCCATACGCTTGTTGCTCCTCCTCCCGGAGCCCCATGTTTCCTTCTAGGATGGAGCTGCTCACGCCCTCGCTCCTTCCTTTCGAGGGAGCATGAGGACAGGCAGCCCCTGGACGTCAGCTGGGAGTCAGGCACTCCGCATGCAGCACAGGAAGGCTTGTCACCCCCTCTTGTCTGAGCTTCATGGGGACGTCACGGGCACCCTGGTCTCCAGCCCCACCTTCCCAGACTGGCGGGAGCATCCCAGTGTGCCAGCCACTCCACCCACATCAGATCCCTGTGTGGGGCCCAGATATGGCTCTGGGTGAAGGTCAGAGGTCAAGTTCCAGCAGTGCCTGAGAGATGCTGGTTCACTGCAGGGGCAGGAAGAGGCTCCCGGCTTAACCCCTGTCTCCACGGAGATGACCCGCTGTCACTCAGACCAGTGCTGTGGGCAGGGAGAGGGGCCGTCGCCGTTCTGGGGGCAGGAGAGAGGCACGTGGACGTGGGAGAGGAGCTGTCTGACAGGCCGGGCTCCGTGGGGACCAGTCACGGGACACGAGTCTCGGACCGTGCGTCTAAAATCACACAAGGTGAGACCTGCAGTCCTGAGTTCAGTGTTGGGGGCGGTGAGAAACGCCTCTGGGAGCGATTCCCCACACCCCTCAGCCCGCAGCTGCCTGACCCTGAGCGGAAACACCTGGTCAGCAGCCCCTCACTCCTGCTTTCCATTGGCTTCTCCATCTTCTCCCTCGTCCTCCCGACACAGAATTCACTGGGCCCCTGGTGGTGATGTTCTTGCCACCCGAGGACCTGATAGTTCATGGCCCCTGAGAGAAGACCCAGGATCCTGGGATAATGCCATGAAGCTGGAAACTCCTTCAGGAGCATCTCCAACACAGACTGGGAATCTTCCAGAAGTGTCAGAGCTTCAGCATGGTTAGTGGCTGCTGAGAAAGTGCACAGCGTCCATCATGTGTGAGAGATGCAAAAGGCCCAGGGCTGCGCTGACCAGGCGATTCTGGGTTGTCCTGTTATTATTGCCCTAGGGATGAAATAGAAGAGATGGAAAGTCCTAGAAGCCCCAACCTTCTCCCCTTGGAGACCCCAGCCATGACAACCCAGATGGGGAAGCCTCCTCTACGAAGGGCAGAGATGACCCATGGCCAGCAAATATGTGTTTAAAAATGCTTAATTTTTCCAACCGTCAACTGGAAATCCATGAAAAGACCTAAGACACAATCGTCTTTCCCGCGCTATCTGCAAAGAAGTGGTCGGTAGGAAGAGAAGGCTATGGGGTGAGGGGTAGGACAGGGAGGAGGAGGGGGAGGGGAGGAAGGTCCCTAGATGCACGGCTGCCCATTCTGCGCACACACACCCTGGTGTTCACCTTCTTTGCCCTCGTGGGCCCCGCCCTCCAGCAGCATCCACCTTGACTGCTGGCTGCCGTTGCTCTTGGTGCTTCTGCTTCTGGAATTTTCCAGGCCCTGATCTTCCGGCTCTCTGCACACCTGAGTCATGGATCTGAGCTTGTTGACACCTCAGGACCCAGCCGGAGCCACAGGTGCTCCAGGCTCACCTGGTGTGTTTCTGCCCCGGCCTAGAATCATTTCTCCAGGAGCCCTGGTCACTTATCCGCATGGATGGATGGACCCAGAGTGGATCTGTGCCACTATCTGTGCTCTTCGCCACATGTCCTGCCCGGGGATAGGGCTGCAGAGACGATTGTCCCTGCTACTCTGTGTGTCGGAGGAGAAAGACGGTTGAAATTGTTAGATTCGGCCTTTGGGGGAGTTTTTGAGTCCTCCTTAGGAGACAATGAAGATGTAGCCTTTCCAGCTGGAGTCCCAGTCTTATTTTCATGTCAGGAGATGAGAGGTAATTTACACACAAGTAAGGAAGGTGGCTTCTTTCTCCCTGTTTAATTTCCCGAAAGGATCATCTTCCTCGCCTTTAACGGAGATGGCATGAAGACCACCCCATTCTTCCTTTCTCTGAGGTCATATTTCCGACATTCCCCTAAACTGTAATGTGGTGACCACACGTCCAGTTTGGGATGATTCTCTCAGACTCCGGCCTCCCTTCCCACATCTCTACCTTGCTCATATTTATGTGAGCTTCTCCAAAGGCAGACTTCATGGAACAGAAATTCAGTTACGGAGCAGATTTTCTCCATGGATTTTCAGCGCAATAGTTGCATCAAATAGACATTGCAGGAATGGAGACTTCCTGTGAGGAGAGGTTTGCCTGCTCATTCCAGGCGCTGAGATAACCCGGGGGGTACGGGCCACAGACACACCCCAGGCATTTCTCTTCCAAGGATGTTGTCATGGACTCCTCTGTCTCCAGGCTGAGAGACCGGGTTCTGGCAGCAGAGGTGCAGACAGCGAGGGGGCCGTCCACCTGACTCATCGGGGCAGGAGAGAAGTGCGTGGAGCCCGAGGAAGGTGGGGATAGGACAGAACTGCTGGTCCCCAACCCTGCTCATGTCTTCGCCACAGCTCGCTCCCATCCAGGAATCCAGACAGAGAGAAGGATCTTCATCAGGAACGTCCAGGCAGCCCTGGTGGGCGGTTTCTATGGAGATGGGCACAGATGCTCTTTCTGTCCCTCTCAGGTCTGAAGAGCCATTCCCCATCTGGCGCTCAGGAACGGCTGTTTCCACTTCTTCCCCCGCAAAACCTTTCTGGGTTTGTCAGGTCCTAGATGAGCCCTGGAGGGCATGTGTCGTGCACTTGAACAGCATCCGTCACGTGCACGCTGTGGAGAAAGGTGGGAAGCCTGGTCTATTTCATGCCTGAGTGACAAGTTAAGTCTCTCAGTCCACGAGGACTTCAGTGGCGGCTCCGGAGGCCGGACGGGACTCCTGATGCAGCTCCGTCTGTCCTGCCAATCGGGACCCTAATCCCCGGGCCGTGGACGTGCAGGCCCCGACTCCTCCTGCAGGGCGCTCGCTGCGATTCACTGCCCCAGGATTAACGCGGAGGCTGGTTTCCTTCTCGTGTGGAGACCGAGTCAGAAAGGTCCTTGCCAGACACCAGCCAGGGCGGCTGTGCTCCCGCATCAGTCACCGCTGCTCCCGGGGCTGCACCTGTGCTGGAGCGGGAGTGTGCACATGTGTGAGTGTGGGAGTGTGAGTGGGTGTGTTTGTATGGTCACGTGCCCCTGTTGACACAATAACCCAATTCAAGCATTTCCACTGACCCTGGAATGAGTAATAATAATGACACACACTTAGGAGGCTCTTGCTGTCTGCCAGGTGCTGACAGAAAGATAGATACATAGACTGATAGATAGATGGTGGATACAGAGGTAGATTGTAGGTAGATTCATTCAACCATCTCAACAACCAACATGTTCATAGAAGCGTCTTTACAGAAAAAACAAAAAAACAAAGTGTGGAATGGGTAACAATCACACAGATAAGTAAGGTGGGTGTGTGAGTTGTGCACAGCCGAGGAAATCCATGTGGGACGCACTCTCTAACGCAGACGACACTCACAAGCATGAGCTGACACAATCAGCAAGTCACAGAAGACGGTGGGCTGGAGGACTTCCTCGTGTAAATGTGCGGACTGACGAGGATCACCTCTGCGTGTTCAGGACGCAGGACCGGGGCCTGTAGCGTAAGTGAAGAAGGAGAGAGACGGGAGACTGAGGAGATGGTGACTCCGAGGAGGGGCCACCGGGTCCTGATGATGCTCGGATCTGAGGCCCCAGAGGGGCGTCCAGGCCCCAGGGCGCCGTGCGAAGGTAACCCACGCCCTCGGTTCAGGTGGCCCCTTTGCCTTCACCCTGCCCACCCCATGGGGGCGGCAGTGACACAGACGGGGGCTCGGGGCTCGGGCGTGGGCTCCCTCCCTGGTCCCACCTGTGACCTCATCTCCCCTCCGTTTTCTCCTGACCTGTCCTGGACCAGCGTTCAAAGTGGCTGTGACTCTCATCCTCCAGGGCCATGACGTCACTAAATTAACCTAAAGCCACGAGTCCCCCCTGCGCCAGCACGGAGACGTGTGTGGGGGTTGCTGTGGCACCGTCACCAGGGTCCCTGGTGCCCCGTGACTGAACTGTGGGTGTCTGTGGAGGGGAGTGAGCAGCACTGACGTCAGGTGTGCAGGACGCCTGTGGGACGTGGGCCTCGGCCCAGCTTTGTCCCATCCCCCTTCCTGGGGACCCCCAGAGTCCCTAACTCCTCTTGACCCGCACCCAGGGCCAAGGGCCAGGTGTGCACTGCAGGGTCTCATCACCCCTGTCCCAGGAGCCCTGCCTGCGAGCTCACATCCCTGTCTGTCCACCCGGGAACCTGCCTGCGCCCCTCCTGACCCCAAGAGGGCTTCCACCGGGGTGGTGGCAGCAGAAAGCAGAGGACACCGCCGTGTTCCCCCCAGCTCTGGAGCCTCGCTCACCTCAGGCCAGCTGGTCCCTGGGTGTCCAGAGCACCTGCCTCTGTCCCCCTCAGGCCCCGCCCCTCCCCCTCCCTTCTCCGCATCCTTCCTGGACAGGAAGCACCTTGTGCCTCTTCACGAAGTGGGAGGATGGGGAAGGGGGGTATGTGAGTCTAGAAAGTACTGGAGGGTTATGTTCCCGCTCCACCTCCCTCTGTCTGCTCGTCGAGATGAAACGTCCACTTGCACTTCACACTCTGTGCCGACACGCCCTGAGCTCCTGGCCCTGTGATGCACGTGTGTGTCTGTGTGTGTGTGTGTGTGTGTGTGTGTGTGCACGCGCGCGCATATGCACCTGCCTGGACAGTCCTGTGCTGAGCAGGAGCCTGTGTCCATTTTGCTCCGCAGCCAGTTGTGGCTCATTATCTCTGAGAAGCAGCCCGCTGGCTCCTCCTGAGTCTGTATAATTTATTTACCTTCACCCCCGCACAGATGCTGATGGGACTTCTTATCTCCAACTCAGTGAGCAGGACACAGATGCTCAGGCGGAAGCAGCTGCTGCAAACGCAGCCTGGAGTGTGAGGACAGACAGACACACAGACAGACAGACACACAGACAGTCCCGTGAGAACCCTGACTCTGAGTCCCCCCGGCCACGTGGCCGTCAGTTCAGTCACCATTTGGGGCCCTGCTGCCCACCTGGGAGGGGGTGGGGCTGGCGAATCCTGACTTGCTGACCCCCCTCCACTCCCATCGTCCCCTGGGGAAGCCCCCTCCCGCCTCTCGGGCCGTGTGGACCAGGGGATGGACACGACACCCCCATGCCTGCTGCCAGGCTCCAAGGGGCACCAGGCCCCAGGCCTGGACCATCCCTGTGCTCCATGCCCTGTCAGAGGGACCAGCTCAGGATGGGACTGGGTCCAAGTCGAGCGTGTGAGACGGAATCCAGGATCTGGGACAATCAAAGGTCAGTCACCAGAGGGCATGTGGCCCTGGGCTGTGAGTGGACATTGGCACTAGGAGAGGAAAGTCCACCTAGAAGCAGACAACACAGGAGAGAGGGGGAGGTTGAGGTGAAGAGGCAGACAGACACATCGCAAGGACGTTCTTTGAATCCCCTGGGCCCCGCAGGCTAAGGCTGGCCCTGCCCCTGCAGCTGGCCGTCCTGTGACCAGCACTTTCCTCTGGGGCTGAGTCAGTTGGGTTTGAGTTTCTGTCACCCACGACTGACCGCGCCCCAACGACTGCAGAGGTTAATGTCCACCCCACCTGGTGCGCCAAACCCTTAGATGAACCTGCGGAGGAGGTGACAGGCCCCTGAGCCCGGTGACCCCCGCCGGGCGGGCGGAGGCGGGAGGCGGCATCAAGTGTACGATCCTTAAAACAAGGAGGACGAACTGCTGCTGCTCCAGAGCTCCCAGAGTCCGGGGTCACCGGGCGGACATGGAGTCATCGGGACCCGTCCTTCCAGATGGGATGTGGGCAGTGAGCGCTCCCTCCATGTCACTAGGAGACATGTCCCCCTCAGACGTCACCACTCCTGACCGGCCAGGGCTGCTCGGAATGTGACAATCGACACGAAACGTGTAATCTACAGAAGTCAACCCTTCTCCAAGCTGGACTTGTCACCAGCGGCTCCGGGCCGTGCGGTTGTGCAGACGTCCCCATGAGGACCGCACGCGGCTCCACGGGACAGTCTGACGGCCCGGCCGCTGTGCCCCAACGCGACCTCTCATGAACGGAGGACCAAACTGGAGACTGCTTGGGGTCTCCCCGGACCAAGCCCGAGGCCCTGAGTCCAGCTGGGCCGCACAGGAAGCAGTGACCACGGCCACGGGACAGGGCAGAGGGGAAGGCGGGAGGGAGAAATTGTTCCTCCAGTCATTCACTCATTTATCCATGCATCATTCATTCACTCAACGTGTATTTACCGAGTCTCTACTCTGAGCCCAGTGCTGCCTTGTGCACTTGAAGCACAACCTTGAATGAAGCAGACCAGACTCCCAGCCTCATGGAGGTTATATGCAAGAAGGGGAGACAGACATTTATTAAATAAAATATAGGATGTCAGCTGGTGGTTAGAGCTCTGGGCAAGAATAAAGGAGCAGGAAGGGGCAGAGGAAGAGGAGGCAACAGGGCTGCTGGGTGCAGTTGTCCAGTTTGAGCACTGCCCAACTCTGGCAGCACAGTTCACCTCCCAGTGGAAAAACCAGGGTCCCTACCAGGCAGCTCTGCCCCCGACACCCAGCTCCTCGCCGGGCACCACACATCTCGGCCCCCACACCGATTCTAGGTCCTCAGGACCCAGACAGGAATGGGGGGAGTACAGGTGCCTGGAGGTGAGTAATAGGGAGGGGTGGGGACCGTGGAGAACTGGAGAGGGTTCGCCTCCTAAGGGCAGTGACTTGCTCTTTACACAAACAAACCTGTGCCAGCCCAGCCCCCTCTCCGGGGGCTCCTTCAGCCCTGCGCCCCGAGTGTAGCCCCTGGTAAAGGCTGGATCTCGGGGGGCACAGGGGCAGCCAAGCCTGGACGTTTGCTCCGGAGGGAGGGGTGTCTCAGTTTCAAACGCGTCCTGCTGAGGGACGTAAGGACACAGGGCTGTCAGACGGGTGTTCATCTGAAGGACGCAGCTCTCCTGGCAGCTGGTGGCAGGAGGTCCCGTTGGGACAGGATGCCCCCTCCCCACACAGCACAGGGTCGGGCTGACGCTGGGGTGAAACCAGCGTGCCCAGCGGGAAGGGCCGCCACCGTCGTGGGTCAGTCAGAGCAGCGAGGGTGTGTGAGGGAGGAGGGTCGGAGAGGACAGGACGGAGCCAGCTGGGCTGTGTCGGGGCAGGGGTTCCCACCACGGGCTCTGGACGGTGGTGGTGGTGCAACAAGGGGTGGATTCACGGGTTCAGGTGGCAGGTGGTATTCTGCATCTGGGAACCCTGTGAGCCCCTCAGCGCCCCTGTGCGATGCTGACCCGCTGGAGGACGGCTCTCAGGACTCGAGACGGAGGAAGCAGAGCCACCAACTGGGACGTGGATGAACCGGCCTCTCACTTAATCGTCTGGAGCGTCTGGAAAGTGCAGTTTACGAAAGGACAGGGGGCTGCAAGGTCGGATTTCTCTGGCTCTGCCTGGAGGTCAGTTCAGCCCGACACGCTTGGAAAATGATATTCCTGCACCATTTGTGATGTGTGATGGAAACCGCTGGAAATAATCTGGATTTACGGTGCAAATCAATAAGGGTATTGATCACCCCTCCTCTGCTGTCCTGGTATCTGAGCGGGTGACGGGCTGTGTCCCTGTGTCCCCTCCACAACCCACGATTGCCTTGAGTGTGTGGCTCACGTTCATTCACTCAACAAACACTTGCTGTTGCAGCACCTACTGTGTGCCGGGCGCCTACTGTGTGCCGAGTGCTGTTCTGTGCTGGAGCGCCCGTCCTAGGACACAGAGGGACAGTGTAAGTGACACCTGGAGATCCTAGATGGGTCTGCAGTGTGAGGTGCTACAAAGTAAGGAGAAGACAACACAGAGGGAGTGACTGGGGACAGGGAGAGGGTCTCTGTCCAGGGTGGTCTGCAGGCTCCTGGACCGAGACCTGCAAGTCAGGAGGAGCCAGCCGACCACAGGCAGGAAGAGTGCTCCAGGCAGAGGGAACAGCATGTGCAAAGGCCCCGAGGCAGGGGGACCCGGCGTGTCAGGGTCAGGAGGAGGCCAGTGTGGCTGTGATGAGGTGGGAGGAGGAAGACTTTGGGGGGTGGGAGGGGCGGCAGGTCCTCACTCTCGGGTCTCGGGGTGCGGGGAGCAGGAAGTATTTATTTCTCCACTGTTTTACCTCTTAACACACCATCAAAATTCCTCCAAGACGCGTGGCCCAGAGCTGGCTGAGCACGTTGAAAGGACACACAGCACTGGAATCTGAGTGCAGCAGCAGTTCTGGAGTGTCACAGTGTACACCACCGCATGGATTAGCAGCTTGTGACAAGGGCGACACTGTACATCGTCAGGACAGACCGCAGGGGTGCCCTCGGCAGCCAGGCGTGGAGGGTGTGTGCCCATGCCCTGGGCAGCAGCAGCGCGAGATCAGCAGGTGCTGGTGCCCCGTGTAACACGTGATATTGATCACCAGGACATTGATTTGCGCACCTGGTTGTTATAGGAGATTCTAAACTGTCGTCTTTGCTCCATGAAGGGACATTGTCTCTGTTCTGATCTGATAATGGGCTTTAACAAGCTCATGTTTATGGTCATTATAAAAAAAAAGCAAGGAACCGGGTCGTGTCCGGCTACCAGATGGAAAGAATAGAAAACCGACTAAGTCTAGCAGGCCCAGGGGGGTGGAGGGAGGGAGCTGTAGGCTGGATGGTGGGGGAGGGGCTGTGGTCCAGCTTGCTGTCCTTCTGTCCCCTCCCCAGCCCTCAGAAGCCCTTTGTGAGGGGCCGGAGGTTCTAATCTCCAAGCCACTCCCAGAGCTCAGCTGCCTGCGTCAGACGTGGAGAATCCTCCCTGGTCTCTGACGAGCGTTTCTGCAACCTGGCTGAGCTGCTGCTCCACTTCCTGGGCGACTGGCAGCATCCTCGCCATCCTGTGTGGACTGGGGCTCTTCCTCGTGTTCCTTCCTCCCTCCGGAGTGATCCATCAAAACCACCACCTTGGAAACATCAGCAAGCACCACGTGGAGCAGAGGGAGGGGAGCCAAGGGGGAGGAAGGAGAGTGGAGCTTTGGAAGGGACACTGCACCACGGCCTCCGGTAAGACCCCTGGGCCCCCACCTTCAGCACCGTGCCCAGTCTCCGGATTTCTCGCCTGCAGAGATTACGGGAAAGGGCTGGACGAAGCGTGGGGCCTGATTTCTCTTCCGCAAATCTACCCGGGGAGGCTCTCTGATGAGGGTGGTTTCCTCGGCTGTCCTGTCGAGACTCCCTTGGTGAAGTGTGCAAAACCACGTCCCCAGAGCCCAGCAGCCAAGGGGGGAGCCTGTGGACCATGCTGCTCCCACCCTGTCTCCAGCACTGTCCCTGGCTCCTCTGACCGAGCACCCTCCACCTCTAGCAGGGTCCCCCGTCAGCTACCTGTGAATCTGGGGCCCACTCGAAGGCCAACCTGGCCAAGTTCTTGGGAAAAGCTCTTCTGCCCCCTCTGGGAGAGAAACATAGGAATTTGATGGCAAAAGAGTCAGTTCCCACCCTGGCCCGTCCCCACCCTGCTCCCTCACCTGCATGTGAGGAAATCCAGAAGGGCCTGGGAGGGACCCTCCCTGGTGATGGCCACAGGCCCTCAGAGGCCCCTCTGATTGGACAGGCCAGCCGGCCGCCTTCTCAGACCTTCACTCTTCGCCTCCCGGGCGGCAGCTGGCCGAGCAGGACAGTCATGGGGGCCGAGCAAGGCAGTCTCGAGTTGAGCGCAGGATCAGCAATGGCCAGGCAGGAGCCGAGAGGAGGGGGGGGCGGAGCCTCCCAAGACCCCTGCCGTGGGGTAGCAAGCCTGGAGGTGAACTTGGGGTCCCAGTCTTCGAGGGCTGAATAAGCCTGAGAGGTCGTGGAGGCCGAGGAGGGAGGTCATGTCGGGACCCAGTGTGCTGGCCAGCTCCCCAGCCACTAACATGCACGTGAGGAATCCAGTCTCCCGGGTCCGGGAAAAGCCCCTCACCACCTCCAAAGTCAGTTGCCCAAGATCCAAAGGAGTTCGGCCTTAACACGAAGCTTGCTAGGAAGTCTGAGCTGCAGGGGAAGGCAGTATCAGAGACGCAGCCCCGAGGCTGTGCTGCTTGCATGCCCCTTCAAGACCCTCACGCTTACGTGCTCTGCGCTACAGACAGCTTGGCTTCTCACTGGTCACTGTCCAGTTCCCAGAGGGAACACACCGGTGGGGACACACCAGCAGATTCCATAGGACCTCAAATCAAGTGGACAGAGCAGCAGCCGGCCAGGGTACCAAAAGGTAAGGCCCCATGGAAGAGTCAGAGGAAGATGCTCCCCCCAGGCGATGAGGGGGAGGAGCATATGAGCCCAGACCAGGAGAGTCTGAAGAAAGATTTGCAGGGCTGAGGGCTTCCCAAGCCAGGAGGATGAACCGCCCTCCCCGGGTCAGGGTAAGAGGGGACACCCTTGGGAGCAAATCCCTCCAATTCCGGCCAGAGAAGGAGTAGGTTTTTCCAGAAAGTCAATTCAGAAGAAGGATGAGACCCTTTCTGCCATGTCTGAAGCCCAATAAAGAAGACAGAGCACCAGGAGACCCCCTTCCAGAAGGCCAGCCTGCGTCAGCCACTGCCCAGAGCCAGGACCA
The DNA here is from genome assembly GCA_031878705.1 of Tapirus indicus. Classification (NCBI taxonomy): domain Eukaryota; kingdom Metazoa; phylum Chordata; class Mammalia; order Perissodactyla; family Tapiridae; genus Tapirus; species Tapirus indicus. Next base: position 9,269,470 of record CM062938.1, read on the forward strand.
GTGGAGAACAGACCGGTTATGGACAGTGAGGCTGTTGAAGGTCAATTGATGGTGACATCTTTTGCACGGGCCCTGGGAGAGAAAGTGGGGCTTCACTGAGGACTCCAAGTTAAACCGGCGCAAAGAACAACGTCAGGCAGGGGAGTTGGGTATTCCTGTTACCGCGGGGCTCCCTCTGCCCCAGAGCAGACAAGAGTGATGACAGATGACAGTCCCCAACCCACCCCCAGGGGCCACTTGTGCTAACAAGAATGAGTGGACCAGAGACAGGGATGGCAAGTGGACCTTGCCACCCTGGGAGCTGCGGTCCTCAGCCGAACCCTGCCGGCGTGGGCCGAAGGTGCAGGGGCCTCAGCCCACCGTTCCCCACCATGCTGTCTTCAAAAGGTGTCTCCTGGGGCCGGCCCGGTGGTGCAGTGGTTGAGTTCATGTGCTCCACTTTGGCGGCCCAGTGTTCGAAGATTCAGATCCCAGACATGGACCTACACACCGCTCATCAGCCGTGCTGTGGCGGCATCCCACGTACAAAATGGAGGGAGATGGGCACAGATGTTAGCTCAGGGCCAAGGTTCCTCAGGAGAAAGAGGAGTATTGGCAACAGATGTTAGCTCAGGGCCGATCTTCCTTACAAAATAAATAAATAAACAAACAAATAAATAAATGAGGAGTCTCCTGTGGTCAGCCAGAGTGTGCTTCTCACACCTTTCCTAGCAGGAAAACTTTCTGCAAAAAACCATTATGGATTATGTGGATGCAGGGAAAACCTGTATTTTCTCTTTAGCCCATCTTCTGTGTGTAATGCATCTTCCTACCCCAATTTTCCCAAAATAAATGGTGTTTTTCATGAAAATGAAAACATGATTTACTTGTCCCAAAATAATGAGTTTGAAAGATCCTCGAGGTGGGGAGCTGGTGGCTGGCAGCGACAGCCTGCAGCCTCCCGGGGTCACATGGTGGACGAGAGCTCGCCTGGCCCGAGGTTCCAATGTGAAGACTGCCTGAGGCGGAGGGAATCCCATGGGTCACCTGCCCCCACAGAAGTCCTTGTGTCCCGAGGATGAGCTCTCACCTGGTCAGGCCTGGGTCTCAGGGGTTGAGTGGACACGAAGAACAAGGCCCACCCTGAACTGAGGGGGCAGTCAGAGAACAGCACCTGGACGGGGCCCTCTGCCTGAGGAGCAGACGCCCACTAGGACCCCCGGCCATCCCATGTCTGTGCCCCCGGCCCTCCTCACTGGGCCTGGCTTCACCTCTGCCCCTCCCACGGACCCCCAGCTGGACGTTGCTCTGCCATAACTTTGCCCACACCCCGAGGCCAGGGACAGTCCTGCCCCCGCATCCCTCCTAACTCCTGTCCTGTGGTTCGCATCAGGATTCCCCGACAGGGAGCTCAGACACGGGTGACTTGGGAAATGTGAGTGAGGGGTCTGTGGTGGAAAACATATGTGGCAACCTGGCTGGGCTATGGTGCCCAGAGGTGTGGTCTGGATGTTTCTGTGAGGATGGTTCTGGATGAGACTGACATTTAAATCAGTGGATGTTGAGTAAAGCCGATTGCCCTCCCTCATGTGGTGGGCCTCATCCAATCAGTGGATGGCCTGGAAAGAACCAAGGGCTGACCTCCCCAAGGTCAAGGGGGAATTCTGCAGCAGACGCCTTCACACTGGAACTGCACCATCAGCTCTCCTGGGTCTGCAGCCTGCGGCCAGCCCCACCAATTCTGGACGCACCAGCCTGCACCCTCACTGCGCCAAGTCCTCACAGTAAATCTCCTGGTGTGTACCCCCCGTCCTCTGCATTCTCCTTCCCTGAGGACCCGACTGCACGGGCTGAGTGGGCACCATCGGGCCGGCTCTCGGGACAACCCTGGAGCTGATGTGGCGCCCTGGGACGTGTGGGGACGGGCTGGATGTGCCCAGGTGGGAGGACTCACGTGGGGGAGGCTGGGCCACCCTCCCTGGTTCTCCTAGGACGCTTCCCCGCAGTGTGAGTCTCTCTCTCGCTTATCAACACCCCGAGTTCTTCCCACCACTTCTCCGCTGGCTGCTCCGTGGATTAATGAGCTTGTCCGTGAGTCACGGAGTCCAGGACCCTCTTGAATTCAATCAGCCCAGCACCGGCGCCGTCGGGGCATTCGGTGCTGAGGGTCCCGCACGATTTCACAGGGGAAGGTGCCTGGGCGTCTCCGGGGGAAGGTGGACTTCCTCCCGGTTTGAGGAGGCTGTGATTCTGTGTCACAGCGGTGCGGGCAGAGAATGCTTCTGAAGCTTGCGATATTTTGACAAAAATTCCTTTCCAAAAATTTATGAGCCTGAGAACACATTCATTTATGTGACACAGAATGAAATGAGGCATAATTTTTCAAGTTTCTCTTTTTGGTTCGTTGGGCACCGTGTGCATTACTCCTCAGCTTGTCAAAATGTTTTAATTCATGAATTTGTTTTTTAAAAGTGTGTGATTGGCAGGGAGGTGGGGGAGGTGCCCCCTCCTGAGAATAACTTCGGCGATTATTTCAATCTGTCCTTGAGCGTCCATCACCGGATGGGAAAGGCCCAGGACAGAGGGTGGGGCAGGGAGGGAGGTGCGTCCTGGGCAGGAGGCTCCCAGCTCCTCTGCTCACCGTGTTCCTGCACAAAGGGCACGATCTGCTCGCTGTGAGACAAAAGCCAATCGTCAAGAGGCAGGATGGTGGAGAAAAACAAAGGGTTTATTACAGCTTGCTAGCAAGGGGGAAGATGGCTGACTCATGTCTCAAAGAACCATCTTACAGAGCAAAGACTACAGGCCAGTTATATAGGGGGCTGGTCTCCAGGTCGGGGAGGCATCAGGTCTCAGGCTGGGGCATCCATCTAGTCTTAGTTCCTGAGTCTTTTGTTTTGCTGGAAATGCATCAGAAACGAGCAACGCCCTACACCCTGATCCTTCAGTTGATGATGTCTATCAGCATCGATTCTCTGCCCAGGGGTCATCACATTCCTAAGGAACTCAAAAGAACAAGGTTATCAACTTGTAGCAGCTGGGAGACGCCACAAAACCCACAGAGCATGTCTGGGCTAGTTACTCAGCAATAGGCTTTCTTTTCTACAATATGGCTTCCCTTATGTCAACCTTGTCTGGAGCCGGTATCAACTGTGTCCACAGACCTGGGCTCAGCACTGCCCTGGGCTCACAGGGCCCTCAGAGAATGGGGTGTCCTTGGCAGGGAGTGGGGCAGCCTGGTCAGGGACCCCAAGGGCCCCCCCACCTCCTGCAGGAACCCCCTGTCCAGAGGCCGGCAGTCCGGGGGCCCCACAGAGGCCTCAGCATGAGGAGTGGTGGCTGGAGGGGTCCTTGGATCATGTCCCCCAGCCCCATGATCCAAGAGCCCCCAGTCACCCCTGCCCTTAGGCCCCCAGCCTCCCTGGGGGTCACAGCAGCCCCAAATAGCAGAGCTGTTCCCCAACAAGCTGGAGGAGCCCCCACCAGAGCCAGCAGAGCGGGCCTCTGAGAAGTGGGGTCTCCGGGGACACGATCAGGTTTGGACTGGCTCACCCCCTCAGCGGGCCTGGCCCAGGCCTGGGGGTGAGAGTGAGCCCAGGGACAGGGACACAGGCCCCCACAGGGATTCTCAGGCTGGAAGCCGAGGCCCGATCTGGGGGGCCCAGGGCAAAATGAAAATGTAGAGCCCCTGTTCAAAATCAGGGAAAAAGTGTTATTATAGGCGCTAAAGTATGAGCTTCTTTCTCCTGTGGTTTCTCTGGACTGTCATGGGCTTTTTATTTGCTCTTTAATGTTCTAGGTAAATAAAAATTAAATGTTTTAAGTTGTTAGCACAAACTTTACCATTCATGTTTATATTTACAACAACACTTTAAAAGCGAATATGAACATTTAACTCCTACGGGAAATCACCAAAAGGACACAGTTCCCATTTCCTGGCTCCCTAGAGGGTGCCTGGGGCGGCCAGAGAGACAGACAGGAGCAGCCCCAGGGAAGGTGCAAGGAGGGACCCCAGGCATGGAAATGGGCGCTTGGAGCTCAAGGACACTCGCAGGGCAAGTGCAGCCCTCACAGGGGACAGGCACACTGGCTCTGAGGGCCACGGGGCTCCATCCTCTCCAGGGACCCCAGGAGCCTCTGTCCTCACCCTCCTCCCCCGGAGCCCACAGGGAGCCGGCTAATGAGCACGTGAGGGAGCACACCCCTCACCGTCAGGACCCACGCTCTGCCTCGCCGCGCATGTCAGGCTTTAGAGGAAGGGGTATTCATCCCACAAGGATGGTGGCCCAGGCAGGACCGGGGAAAGGCGGCTGCTGCCTCAGTTCCCTGGAGCGATCCGGAATGTGGGACTCCCCAGGATCCACACGCGTCCAGCGGCTGCTCCCCTAGACCCGGACCCTGACTGCAGTGGGCTCAGTGAGGGCAGCTCAGAGCAGAGAGGCCACTGCCCAGAGAGCAGCTCCGTCTGCAGGGTTCCCTCTAAAGGCCACATCTCCGACCTTCACCGCAGCCCGGTGTCCCCCTGGGTCTCCAGAGACCTCCCCGCGCACCCCTCCCACGGTGAATCCACGCGGGGAGGAGCTCTGAGCCCAGCAGGGACGGACTCCCCCAACCTCTGGGCCGAGATCAGCCTGTCACAAAGGCTTCCAGCTGGAATCAGCCTCCTGGGGAAATGGATTAAAATGGAAACTCTGCCAGGAAAGTGTTTCATTTAGACTTTCCACCTCCTGGTGGGTGTCCGGTTCACATAGCCTTGCCCTGAGCTCAGTTTAGTGGAGAAATCTCCACTGGCTGCTGGAGAGAGCAGAGGGGAGATTCAGGTGAGAAAACTAATTTCGGAGAGCCTGCGATGCACTGCAGCCTCTGCGTGAGACCGTCCACCGCCCACAAGTGGAGAGAGAAAGGGCGACCGGCAGGGATGTTTGCCTCGTGCCCGACAGACAGACGCTGGTGTGTGCATTATCGCAGGAGCTTCCACAAGTCAGCAAGAGCAGAGAAACCCTATCGGAAAGGTGGGCAGGCGTCGGGTATAGGCATTCACGGAAATATGACAAAATCCGATTAAGCACAAGAACAGACGCCCCAGCTCACTGACCAGCCAGGCATTGAGTGCAGCAGGTCTGTGACATCTCTGCCCTCCCGGTCCACACTGACGTGCTCTGGAGTGTGGACACCAGCCGGGGGACACCAGCCCCACCTCCCTCGCTGTGTCGGCTCCATCGCCTCCTGTGGAAACTCCGCAGGAGGTGGGCACGTCAGAGGCTTCGTTAACAAAGCGATCCAGCACCTGCCTCTGACGTCCATTCCGACTCCCCTTAGCCAAGCACGATGCGAATGCCACTGATTGTGGTGTTATCGCAGGAGACAGCGTTCATGATGTTAATGAGCCTTCCCGGGACACCAGGCACAGCGGGACCCTTGGTACAGAGTGGGGGACCCACCTGTGTCCCCTCCTTGCCCGGGGCATGTTCATGCTCCCCTGCTGAGGAGAAGCCCAGAAGGGAGGTTTTCTAAAGGGGAGCTCAGCTCCTGCCTTATAAAGAGGGATCTAGGATGGGAGGGACAGCTGCTGGGAGGGGAAAAGTTCCACGTCATCAAGAACATGAGATATTAACAATAATGATAATAGTAATAATAGGCACAGTCTATGCCCCAAGCCCTGCCATGACCTCATTACATCTCCTCCTCTTCCTGGCAAGAGGCCCCATCATCACCATCACTATCATCACCACCATTATCACCACCACTGACATCATCATCATCATCACCATCACCATCACCACCATTATCACCACCAACACCATCATCATCACCACCATCATCACCACCACCATCATCATCAACACCACAATCACCATCACCACCATCATCATCATCTTCACCACCATCATCATCATCATCACCACCATCAGCAGCAGCAGCATCACCATCATCATCATCATCATCACCATCACCACCATCATCATCATCATCATCATCACCACCATCATCATCATCACCACCATCATTACCATCACCATCATCATCGTCATCACCACTGTCACCACCATCATCATCACCACCACCACCATCATCATCACCACCACCATCACCATCACCACCATCATCATCACCACCACCATCACCACCACCATCATCATCATCACCACCATCACCATCACCACCATCATCATCATCTTCACCACCATCATCATCATCATCACCACCATCAGCAGCAGCAGCATCACCATCATCATCATCATCATCACCATCACCACCATCATCATCATCATCATCACCACCATCATCATCATCACCACCGTCATCACCATCACCATCATCATTGTCATCACCACTGTCACCACCATCATCATCACCACCACCACCATCATCATCACCACCACCATCACCATCACCACCATCATCGTCATCACCACTGTCACCACCATCATCATCACCACCACCACCATCATCATCACCACCACCATCACCATCACCACCATCATCGTCATCACCACTATCATCATCACCATCACCACCGTCATCATCATCATCATCATCATCACCACCATCATCATCATCACCACCATCATCATCATCATCGTCATCACCACCATCATCATCATCACCGTCATCATCCCTATTTCACAGCTGAGGAAGTCCAGCCACTTGAGGGAGCTAAGTGATTGCCACATGATAAAGTGATTAAATTGCTCCAAAGATCATAAAATCCTCTTTTCCTCTGGGTTCTCCTGGGCCAAGATGAGCAGCAGTGACTCCACGCTGACCTGGCCTCATTCAGACAATGGAAGGGAGGTATTGGAGGGGCACTCACCTCTGCCCTTTCAGGGCATGACCTGAAAGTTGCTCCCTTGACCTCTGCTCACAGTGCATTGGCCAGCACTGGTCACATGGTCACTGAGGCTGCAAAAGAGGCTGGGAAATGTAGTCCTTGCTCTGGGCAGCCATGTACCCTGATCCCACTCAGGGTTTTAATTCACAGAAGGGGCAGACACAGAGGGAGGAGGCCTGGAGTCTGCATTTCTAACAAGCTCCTGGAGATGCTGCTGCTGCTGGTCCATGGAACCCAGTCTGAGTAGCAAAGCTTTAGGGGTTCAAACACCCCCATGTCCTTTCCCTGTGGGTGGCACCTGCTCAGCGCCATGAGAGGTTCCCATTCGGTCCTGTAAGTCATCAGCACTCAAGTCCACTCCGCCGAGCCTCCTGATTCACCCCTGAGGACAGACCTGTGCATTTTCCCCAGCTAATTAGTGCAGCATTTCCTGCGGTGGCTTCTCCACTAGAATGCATCCCCAGGGCGCCTGGAGCCCTTTTTTGTTTCCCAGGCATTGATCTGATGCATGTAATGAAAGCACAGAGCTGATTTAAGAGAGGGGTAATTTCTCCTGTAGATTTCAAACACACCCAGGGCGTTGCCAAGCCTGCTCATTACAACTTCAAATGTGTTCAGAGGTGGGAACCTAAAAATCTATAATCCTCACCAATCTCTCTCTGTCTCGAACTTCAGAGGGGAATGAATTTGAGTCCCAGGACAGGCCTGAGAAGACACCGAGTCCCATAATGAGGGGAGAGGACCCCCGGGGCATCCTGGGCAGAGAAGCGTGTGACTTCCAAGTGCAGACGCTATGGGAAGTGTTGGACCACAGAGAGCTAGGCCACAGTCCCACGGGTGGGACACACTCTCCTTAGGGACCCAGGAGCTGCATCCCCATGGCCTCCAGCCCCACGTCCCTCCACCCATCCAGGCCATCAAACATCAGCTGATCCCCGTGAGGGGGAGAGGGCCCCATAAACCGTGATTCCACAGGAATCAGCGCTCTGCAAACATGCTGACATCTCAGGTCACTGCCCCCTGGGCTGCTCTGGCTGAGCCAGGGAAGGAGAGGCGAGACTTTCCTGAGATTCGATTGTCCACACCGCAGTTTCCACCTTGAAGGACTTACAGACCCCTGACCCAGCCTCACTGCATCATAGTGAGGTGGGCAGCTTACCTGTGCCCAAGGCTGCATGCCCCTTCCACCCACAGTCACACTATTCCATGCACTGTTTACAACTAAGGGGTCAACCCAGACCACCCCAGCCCGCCCCCAGGGGCTTCCAAGGCTCAGCCGGCTGAAGCATAATTATCCAGACCCCTCTTCATTTAACCAAATCTCCACTGGAAGACATTTAATTCCACTTTCCCCTCCCAGCTCATGATTTCAGTCAACACTGCAGTGGATATTCTAATGCTCGCCCCCTCTGGCCGTGTGTGAGCATTTCCCAGGGTCGGTCCTGAGAAGGGGAACTGGTGAGGCCCAGGGCGCCTGGACTTTTGTTCTGATAGATACACCCAGATTGCTGTCCGCAAAGGGCTAGTCGAGCTCACATTCTCACACACGGAGTGTGAGACTCCCGCTTCCACGCGCCGTTGCTGATACTTGATCTTATCGGTATTTCTCATTTTCGCCAATCAAATAAGCGAGAAAGGACATCTTGTTTTAGTTTGTTTTTCCCTCATTCCTACTGAGTTGAGCATTTTTCACGTTTGTTCGCTGTTTGTAATTTCTTTCTCATTAACTGGATGTTTCTATCCTTTGCCTGGATTCCTCCTGGGTTGTTGTTGTTTTTCTCACGACCACGTGAAGGCGATTACACTTCCTACACGTGACTCTCTCATTACGTGTCGTGTGAGTGTTTTCTCCGAGTCTGTGGGTGATCTCGCAGCCATATCTTCAGTTAGATAGAAATTTTAAATTTTGATGTAGTCAAGCCTATGTGCTCTTTATTTCAGCATTCTTCATTTTTCTCTTGATTAAGGTCTTTTGTCTCTCCAAGTTATATTTTCTTATATTTTTGTCCAGTGTTTTCATAGTTTAGTTTCATAGGTCTTAAATCTATCTGAAATTACTTTTGGAAACGGTGTGAGGTTGAAGATTAATTTTATTTTTTCTTCCACAATAATAGACAAGTATCTCCACACCACTTACTGCCATCAATCCCTTATGGACGTGAAATTCCTCCTTTCTTGTATGTTCATTTCACATGCACTAATGTCTCTGTTTCTGGACTTTCCGTCACGTTTTATTGATCTGTTTTCTCTGCTTATGTCAGCTCCGCCTTGTTGTATCTGCTCCACGAGCTATATATCGAACATGGGAGAGAATCCCCACTTTCTCCTCCTCCTCGTCCTCCTTTCTTGTATTTACTGTTCTTGCGCTTTTTCTTCACGATGAGTTTTAGAGCTCATTTGTCAATGTCCCTAAAAATTTGTGTTGAGATTTTGGTTGCTGTCACACTGAATGTGTAGATTAAAACGGGAAGAGTGGTCAGCTGCACAATTTTGAGGCTTCCTATTTAGGAACGTAGCCAGTCTCTGCTCCCTTTTGTCCAGGCATTTTAACGTCTTGCAGGGATGGTTTACAGTCTCATCACAAAGATTTCACATGTTCGTTCGGCTCACAGATGTCAAAGGTCTCGCTGCTATTGTGAGTGGCAACTTTTTCTAATGAATCTTCTAATTGGTTACTGCTGATAATTAGAAAAATTTTGATTTTTGAGTTTTAATTTTTCTAAGTTCTTATGATTTGTAATGTTGGTTATTGGGTTTGCTATGTAGACAATCACATATTCTGCAAATATCTCTTCCTTTTTGATATTGATGCCTCTTTTTTTTTTTCTTGTCCTGTGCATTATCCAGCTTCTCCATCAAAAGTCGTCTGTGTCTCGGGCCAGTCCGCTGGCATAGTGGTTAAATTCGTGTGCTCTGCTTTGCCAGCCTGGGATTCATGGGTTCTGATCCCCAGCACAGACCTACACACTGATCATTAAGCCATGCTGTGGTGGTGTCCCATATACAAAGTAGAGGATTGGCACAGATGTTAGCTTTGGGACAATCTTCCTCACCAAAAAAAAAAAAAAAGTCATTTGTGTTGATATCAGGCATCGTTACTGTGTTTCCTGACTTCAGTGGGAAAGCACTGATATTTTACTGCAAAATCTAATAATAAATGAGTTTTTCTCAGTTCTTTGAACTTTGCATGTTTACAACATCTTGTACCATACTCCTGCTTAGGGTCCAAAAATGTTTTTAAAACCATACACCCAACTTTGGGCAGATGAAAAGGGTGCTGGAATAAACCAACCAGAGCTGCTGCCCACGAGTCTCGGCCAGGTTCCTGACTTGGGGCAGGAAAAGGTGGTCTTTTCTCCCGAGGAAACGGACAGAGCAAGACCTTGAGTTGCCTTTGAGCTCCCACAGCCTCCGTGACTCCCAGGCCAGAGCTGGGGAAGCCCACCCAGCGCGGATCAGCCGCTGTCCTGTCCACCCCTCACACAGCCCCCAGAGCGCGGTGTTACGCCGTCACCGAGAGGGGAGGCCCTGGGTCTGAAGAGACGTTAGACGGTTTGACCAGGGCTCATGGCCTGTGGGGTTTGGAGATGGAACCCGCATCTGTCTGGACCACGGTTCTTCCCCCACAGTGAATGGTAAGCGAGGAGTATGAACGACGGACAGCCCTTCCGGAAAATAGATGGATATCATGAATAAAACACAAGAGTAACCCCACAGAGGGTTCACAGGGATGGCTCGTGCTTTTCACACACCTTACAAGACTGGCCAAGGCCGCTGCTCAGCCCAGAGGAAATGTACACCTTGTAGAGATAGCGGCTCCACGGTTCCTGTGCCTCCTCCGTGAGAGGGGACCCCACACAACACCGCGGACCCAAACCCCCGGCAAGAGAGTGGACGCGATTAGACAGAAAGGGCGGCCCACGATGCAATCACAGGCTCACCCCTTTTTATGGAATGGCAAGTGACACGTTTCTCCCCAGTGTTCTAGAGAAACATGAAAACAAATATTATGACTTGAATAAAAGAAAAAGTGAGACTTTTAAAAGGAATTTCAGGTTTACAAATTCAACTCCTTCATTGCAGATGAGCTGGCTGCCTCGGGGAAAGCCCATAGTTATTGGAAGACTTTTCCATATGGTCACCCCGGTCACCTAATCCATCTGCTTCCCCCGGGAAGAAACGGTCACTGGTAATCATCTCGGGAAGTCTCATACCACAGGAGTGGAGGGGCGTCGCCAACGTCTCCGTCACAAGTGAGTGGCCTCGCGTGTACAGATTAGCAGTAAGGATTCCCACCCGGTCCCTACAGGACTGTGGATACAGACAGGAGCAGCACCGTATCCCATTCTCCATGGAAAGGACCCTCAAGAAAACCACAGGTGAAAAAAGAGACTTCCGGCTCTCAGCTCCAGGTCTGAGGCAGGTGCAGGCCTCGGAAGCCCAAGGGAGAAACCGGGATGATGGAGCCAACCTCCCCATGTGGTGTCAGCAGTGTCACCAGACACGTCTGCTTCTCGCCCTTCTGGACACAAGGAAGCACTGCATATCCTGATCCGTCGTGTCCGGGTTGGGGCAGGGACTGGCTCTGGCCAATGGTTTTGATTGGAAATGACGCATGCCAGATCCACATCGAGGCATCTGATTGCCAATGTGAGACTCTCGTGGACTCTCTTTCCTCCGGGCACAGCAACTAGCAGCGTTCAAGATGGCGGCTGCTCCATGTGCAGCGAGCAGCGCCTCCCTGCCACCCGAGGTGGATACGGAACACGAGTGAGACTGGATGATGCGATTGCAGCACGGCTTAGCCTGCTCTGACGCTGGCACCTCCAGCTCTTCTCCTCTTGCCTGGGGCCCTAAAATGTAGCATTTCCTTGCACGTGGCAGGAGCTCAATTACTGTGGATGGATGGATAACAGAATGGTGCCACAGCCCTCCAGGGACGCAGCAGTGGCCAGCCTCAGGGTGCTGGAAAGCTGGGAACCAGCCAGAACTTGGAATTTCCTCTTTACTCCGATCATGCACACACCCCTCAGCTTGTCTTTATGGTATCGTTGTCATATATGCAGGACAAAACTTGGGAAGGGAAAGAGTCATAACCAAGTAGTGTGATGCTGTAGAGAAGGACGACCTAGCTCCTGACCCAAACTGTCTTCTCCGCATCCAGCCAGGTTGCTGCCCTTCCACAGCTAGAATGCCATTTATCTCAGCTACGTGTTGACCTGTTCAGGGTCCTTAACAAAACATGCAGCCGTGCCCAGTCGACGTGTGGGATACTGACGTGTGCGCGGGAGAAAGGAGACAGGTGTGCAGGTGGCTGGGGCGGGGGTTCGGGAGGCTGCGTGTGGGGAGAGCAGCTCCCGGGTGGCCTTGAGCTCAGCTCCCACTTGCCCTGACTCCCTGCAGGGCCGTAACGAACAGGTGCTTTAAGCCGCCTCCTTTAGAGCAGGGGCAACGCTAAGCTGCTCCGCGGAGGGCGCCGCAGGAGGAAGGTGCCGGGGGCCAGCATGGGGGTGGAGGACCCTCGGGGCTGCCCAGCCCCAGCCAGGGGCCAGGTCCCCCGCCACCTCCCAGCCCCAGCCTGGTGTCCACCCTCCCGCAGCCACGTTCCCAGGTCCCCCGTGCTCCGGGCTCCTGCAGAAGCACCCTGCCCTCCGCACCCCACAGCTGGGACCCCAAGGGGACATCCTGATGGCCCAGTGCTGGGTAACTCCACCCTGAGCAAACCAGAACTTCTCCACCGCCCAGGAAGCTGCACCTGCACCTCCAAGGGGGCCTGAGCCCCGCCTGGGCAGGGACCCTCCCCTGTGTCTTGCCCGGCTCCTCCTCCCTCAGCCACAGAGTGTCAGGAGAGTCTTCTGTCTGCAGCGATTCCTTCACCAAAGTTTAGTCATTCTTAAATCCCTGTGCAGTCTCTGTGTCCTGGTTGGGTGTACTGACCCAAGCTGACACCCAGGTCAGGAGGAGAAGTCACAGGAGAGCTGGGGATGGGCCTCCCAGGGGAAGGTCCATGTGGCAGAGGCCCTGGGTGGAAATGAGCCGAGGAGCTGGAGGGTCCTGGGGAGGCTGGGGGCAGGGGAAGGGCAGGGTCCTGGGGCCTGGTGGGCAAGGAGCGTTGTGGATTTTATCCCCAGGTGAGGGGAACACTCAGGGGGTTGTGTGGGGGAGGGGTGTGGGGTGAGCTGAGTGAACTGTCCAAAGGTCAGCAGACAGCCAGGAGGAGAAGGACCACGAAGCAGGAGAGAGAATGTCCAGGATACTTGGCGAAGGGGGCTGGGACAAGGCAGGAGCAGGGAGGGGACAGAGATGGACAGATTCAGGGTACATTCTGGGGATGGAGATGACGGGACATGATGTGGGGTTGAACAGAGTTGGGGGAGGGAAGAGAAGAACCAAGGATGACCCTGAGGTGTGGGGTCCCTGAGAAGGGTCTGCGGAGATCAGTGCCCAGGGGGTCTGGCCCAGAGAAGGGGCTCAGACTAATGAGTGAGTGAGTGTGTGAATGAATGAATGAGTGAGTGAATGAATGAGTGAGTGTGTGAGTGAATGAATGAGGGCACAGGCCCTGCTGCCCCGCGACCAGCCCCCTCCTCAGGTCAGCAGGCTCCTCTTTAGCCCCCTGCCGCCCTCCCCGTCCTGCTCCTCGCACCCACTGGCTTTGGGTAGAACCCAGGGCACCTGTGTCTGAGAGTCATTTTGCTTCAGTCGAGGCCCGAGCCGGTGAACAAGGCCCGGTTTCTGATGGTGCCTCCGCCCCCGCCCCCCTGCCGAGCAGCTCCAGCACACGTGACCCAGAAGTGCAACGTCCTGGGCTCTGATGAAGCTCAGAGCCACTCGTTTCTCTTTGGAACAAAGGGCTGAAAAGACACCGCCAGGTCTGTGTCCCGATGCTCCCAAAGGACGTCGCGTCTGGATCCCCTCCCGGGCGCCTCTGTCACTCTGTGACGTTGCTGTCAAACCAACAATGACAGGCGTGGAGCTGCCCGCTCCTGTCCTTGCCATGCCTCGTGTTCTCCACCAGGGACGGAGTCAGGCTGCCAGCGGCTGCGCTGGAGGACTCAGTGTCCCGACCCGAGAGCACCTGGGGGAGGAAGGCGAGGCTCCCGGGATGGGCCTGGACGGCTGTAGGACAACAGAGGGCAACGAGCCTGTCCACACAAGAACAAGGACAGGGACTGCTGGCCCGGCAGGGAGAGAATGAGACAGAGAGATGGACGGGAGGGCGGGGAAGGCGGCGAGTGGCGGGGCGGGCCGAGCACTGTAAGGACGAGGACGTCGAGTGCACACTCAGCACCCCAGGGCTGACACTCAGGGAACTCCCCATGACCTCGACCTTCGGCTCTGTCTTCCCCACACCTGCATGTGACACGGGTACCTGGGGCGGTGTCTGTGCTGTGGGGTAAGACAGAAGATGCAGAGTCCGGCGGGGCTCAACAGAAGCGGATCAAGGCAGACAAGCAGGAGAAGCAGACGCTCCCTCTGCAAGTCGTCTGAGACGTGAGAGATGGGGCTGAGCCAAGACATTTCAGTCTTGAAGAGGGGGTGACCCCTCTGATTGGAGGGTTTGGGGGACGCCCAAGGAGCCAACACTTGAGATACAAAGGGTTTGAGCCGGGAGGAAACACGTGACCTGTTACCTGTTGAGGGGACGTATGGCAGGAACTGCCAGTTGCTACTCAGTGTCTCTTCTCCCAGCTTCCTGGTCACAACCCAAATCTAAATACAAGTGGACGTGCACCCAGACAAAAGACTGTATTTTCAACCTGTTGCAGCTAAACGTGACCATACACGTAGGAATTCCTGGGAGGCTGTTCAAGCGGCTGACTCACACGGGAAGAACTGCCCTTTTGTTCTTTCCTGCTTTCTCCTTTCTGCTTCCACAAATATGAATGTGAGGGCTGGATCTCCAACAGCCGTCTTGGACCATGAGGCAACACACTAAAGAGGACAGGGAAGAAAGACAGAAAGATTCTGGGGCTTTGATCCTTGACTTGGGCTGCCCACAAGAGAACAAACTCTTTTACCTCCAAAGTACTGTTATTTTGACTCATCTGCTATTTGCCATTGAACTTTTTTCCCAGTTGTTCCTTTGAACGGCCCTCTGCCAAACTTTCTTTCTCTGCAGCAGTGCAGGTCCCATAACAGCATCTTAGGTGGACCCACCTTTTCCCACTTACTTTCTATTATTAAACAAGCTATCCAATTACAAAACAAACTCAGTCCAGACAGTCCTATGGCTTCTCATTTACACCCGATTCAAGGCTTTCCCATCTGCCCATTTCAAGGCCCCCATGGTCTCAGAGACCTGAACTAGAGGGGGACGTGGTCTGCTTTTTCAGTCCTCTCACATCAGCACCCCAGAATGAGAGGGACTCCATTCCCCCCTAGAGACCCTCCTCACCATGTTCCCCCAGGGTCTACTGTCTCTCCATCCACCTGCCCCTCACGGAGACCGCCGTGCCTCCCACTGACGCATCTGATGGGCGAGGAGTGCTGGTCGTGAACTCCCGCAGCCTTGTCAGAGGCGGCCCAGCATGGTGGCTACAAGCAGAGGCTCCAGCCTGCCTGGGTGTGAAGTGCAGCCCTGCTCTGTGCTGGGTGACATCTGGATAAGTCATGTACCTCTCTGTGCCTCACTTCCTTCATCTGTAAAAAGGGGCTGATGATGCTTCCAACCATACAGGCTCATTGTGGAGCACACACAGAGCCCACCGTTGTGTCTGATCAAACTGGGCTCACGGGGCACCTGCTCCAGCGATGGCATCCGTCCTTCTCATCTGTGGTTATTTCTGTCAAACAGTAGAACATGGTGTCTCTTTGCCAGAAACCAGTGACCCAGCATCAGGGCTCTCTCCCAGCACAGCTGTGCTTAAAGGACGACATCAGACACATAAATGCCCACTGCCAAGGGCTAATATTCGGGCTTTGAATCTTAGGGCAATAAAATTCACATGAAACATGCAGGTTTATGAGTTAATTTCCCAGGAACCCCCCACTTCCTGGTTGCGCCGATCATTCATACGGTTGGGGAACTGATGCATCGCAGTGCAAGTTAGCCAGGCGGTCAGCCAACCTGGACCAGGTGCTGACGTGGGGGTGACTGTGAGCCCACACTCGCCTAGAGATGGGAGGAAATGAGGTCGTCACGTGGATAACTGGAATACAGATGGACTCTTCCCAAGAACCTGGGAAACTCAGGCCACATGGACACTGGCTGGAAGTGTTTCTCTGGTCACCTTGACCTCCCCACCGTTCCCCCCGCAGGTGCTGGCTGGGGGAGCCTCCCTCCGTCCTGCGCAGAGGGTGATAATAAGCCGGCCCCGCCCTCAGCAAGAAGTTCTGGGAGTCCCTGTCCTCTCCCCGAGGGGAACAGCAGACCTGTCTTTCCTCCACAACAAGCTAGCACATCCCTGGACTTGGCACAGACAGGGCACTTTCTATTGATTTCAATTTGCATTCTAAATAAACTCAGTCCCTCTGGAAAGATAGCAGAAGTTCATTAGTGTTGTGAAATGTCATTTTCATCAATTCCTTGCACGTGAAGCCTAATTACAGCTCTCCAGGGAGCGATCTGGTGACTCAGACCCACCAAGCCACCAGCTGGAGCTCGGGCATCAAAGCAAAGTGAGCCGGGACACAGCCCCTCGGCTGAGCGGGCCCAGGCTGGGAGAGCCCAGCTGCCTGGGGAGGACGGGCTCCTCCTCAAACTAGAGCCCTGGACCCTGACCTCGGATGGGCCGGTGGGCTGACGGGCAGCCACATGAGCAGAGTTGCAGCCAGGGTCGATGACCACCTTCCCAGGGTCCCTTCCTCACTGCGCTTCAGAAACAGACATTAATCCCTAAACCAGACAAGCAGAATCCCCCGCCAGCGTACTGGCCTTAAAGAGCCTCCTCTAATTGTGAGTCTTCATTCATTCAGCCAAAGAACACATATTAATTGGACGCATTAAAATGCATTTATCTGCAAAGGCAATTCAAGAGAAAAACACAGCCTTTCCAACATAGCATTTTAGCAAGCGGACATCCGTGTGCAAAAAAATGACCCCAGTCGATACCTCATGCCTTGTACAAGAATTACCTCAAAATGTACCATGTATCGTAATGTTCAATGTAAAATTACAGATTTCTTAGAAGAAAACACAGGAGAAAAATGTTGTGACCTTGGGTTAGGCAATGCCAAAAGCCCAATTCAGAAAAGAAATATTGATAAAGTTGACTCATCAGAGTTAAAATCTTTTTCTCTGCAAAAGACATTATGGTGAGAATGATAAGACAAGCCACAGACTGGCGGAAAATATTTACAATTCAGATATCTGACGGTGGACTTTTGTCTAGAATACATAAATAACTCTTAAAACTCCATACCAAAACAAAGAACTCAGTTTTTTAAAACTGGCAAAGATTTAGACATTTTACCAAAGAAAATATGCAAGTGACCAATAAGCCCATGAAAAGATGCTTAACGTAAGGAGTTACCAGGAAAATGCAAATGAAGCCACAATCAGATAGCAGTACACACCTGCCCGAATGGCTGAAATTTAAAAATACAGAGAGAGAAAGACGAGAACAACAATACCAGGTGCTGCTGAAGATGCAGAGCAACAGGGACTCTCGAGTGCAGAGCCAGGCAGCCACTCCGCAAACAGCTCGGCGGTCTCTTACACAGTCAAACACACTCACTGTCCGAGCCAGCAATCCTACTCCGAGGTGTTTGCTCAGTGAAGTGAAAACCTATGTTTACACACAACACAAATTTATGTAAATGTCCGGAGCAGCCTTATGTGTCATTGCACAAACGGGAAATGACCCAAGTGTCCCTCAACCAGTGAATGGATGACAAACTGGTGCGTCCACACAGCGCAACACCGCCCAGCAGTAAGAAGTTCGGGCTACCGAAACACACAAGGATGTGGGGCGAATCTCGACTGAATTCTGCTGGGAGAGGGAGCCAGACTGTAAAGGTTCCGTACTGTATGATTCGGAAGGCCAGAGACCAGATCGGTGGGTTCCAGGTACGAGGGCTGCAGGGAGCGGTGAGCACTGGGAGAATCATGAGGGGGTTTAGGGGAGGTGACGGGACTGCTCTGTCTGCAGTGGTGCTCACCTGACTTGATGTATTTGTCCAAATTTAAGGAACAGTGCAGCTAAGAGAGCATGTCGACTAAAAGATAAATTTTCAATTGCATTTACACTTTAATCAAGCAGTGCTCCAGGAATGATTCCCACAGACGTGCCCACATGTGCAGAAAGACACACAAGCACAGACATTTATCACGGCATCACGCGTCACAGCACGTGTCTGAGGAACCCTGAGAAACAGCTGCCAACAGGGATGGGTTAACTAAGTTCTGGAACTTGCAGGCCGTAGAATATATTGTTCAGCTGGTAAAAAATGAGGCTCGTCTCTGTGGATAGGAAACACTTTCCAGTGTGTGTGGTTATGTGAAAAAGCAGGCGCAGACAAGCTTGCACGGTCCCCTTCCTTCTGTACGGAGATAGGAGACATATCCACACACTTTCTTGTAAATACACAGAATTCTCTGGAAGGATGAAGAAGAAGCTGGTGACACCAGCTTGGTTGCATCTTGGGAGGGAACTGGGAGACTTATCCTCAGGGAGTGTCCTTTACTGTTGAGTGTGCACTGTCCAAAAAAACAGATTTCCAAATCACTGGCTCCGGCGTGGAGCGCTGCGGCTGGGAGATGTGTGTCCTCTGACCCCGCACGGGGGATATCTCAGCCCCGGTGTCCAGGAACCGCCCGGGCCTGCAGCAAGGCTGAGTTCAAGGACATCTAAGGAGATTCACCACCACGACTCCCGCCTGGCACCTTCGAGGATGACTCACACTCTGCCAAGACCTGCCCTGGTCACCGTTTCTGGGCACTGCATGCTCCAAATACGAGAGAAACCACGGCGACACGTCAGTGAGAACACAGCGGCCCGCAGCCATCGGCTTTCACGGGAGCAAGCACAGTGCGGCAGGAGGAAGGCCCAGCAGAGGGGGCGCTGCGCCCGGTGGATGGGGGAGCACAGGAGCCTGAACGATGGACCACTGGGGGCGATCCCATCATGGCGGGCTTGGCACCAGAGCCGAGTTCCCCAGGGCGGGTCAGTGATGCCCTGACCTCTCAGCAATCCTCATCCATTCACTCATTCATTCATCCATCCACCCAACAAATGTTTACTCTGCAAGAGCTGAGACTAAAACCCTTAGCAGGAAAGATGTGGTCCCTGCCTCCCGGAGTCAGCGCCAAGTGGGGGAGGCAGACAGTAGCCACACGCTCTCCCTCCCTTCTACTGAAATCACCTCTTTATTAAAGAAACTATATTGAAGTAGCAACAGAAATCGAAAATTTTTAAATTTCCTATGGGATCAAATCTGCATGTTAATTTGCCCCTATTACTAACACTCATCCACAGGAATCTTTCATTTGTACATAGTTGCAGTATTACCATAAATGCATAATTTGTATTCTACATTTTCCTCTTTCCATTATAGTAGTTTGCTAAAGTCTCTCTTGTCTTAGTCCTACAGCACAAACACTCTTCTTTTCCACCCCCTGTGCCCCTGCTCAGGCCCAGCGCCCAGTGGTCCCCGTTATCCCCTGACGTGTGTCCCCTCTCCCTTCTCCACAGCCATGCAATCACACACACACACACACTCACATGCACATAAATACGGTGTTTTTTCCATCACACGCTTTTCCAGTCCTACCACTTAACCACATGTTGGGAACATCCTTCAGGTGGGTGAATTCCCCTGACCCTTTGCAGCAGCTGCAGAAAATCCCAGTGTTTCTGGACCCACATGTCCTGGACTGTCCTCCCCGAGCTGGGCATTATGTTGTCACTTCCAGTCTCGGCCACTACAAACAGTGCTGCCATCGCCACCCCAATGTCGACGTGCTTGTATGTCTGTTTCTTTCTATGTCACGAAATGAATGAATGTTAAGCTCACCGTTGCATAAGCTCCAGGAGTCAGTAGGCCTCCAGCCTGATCTGGGGTTGGGAGCCTCCGAGGGAGTGAAGGTGGTCAGAGCCTTCAAGGGGGAGGAGAAGAGCCGGGCGAGGAGGGTCCCAGACAGAGGGACTGGCAGGTGCCTGGGCCTGGAGGGGGCTAGGTGTGGACAAGAGCAGGCAGCAGACCGTGTGTGAGCAGGCCCGTGAGGGAGACGGGGCAGGACCTCTGGGCGGGGCCTGGCACACGATTAGGGTCCTGGGGTCTCCGAAGTGCAGGGAGCAGCCTCTGAGGGTCTCATACAAGAACAGACTCACCCAGAGTGGGGTTTGCACGGCCCCTCGCTGTGAACTGGAGAAGGGGGCAGAGGGAGGGTCAGTCTGGAAGTTTCTGCCAGGAAGGGACGATGGCACAGGAAGTAGGCAGTGGGTGGTGAGGGGTCACGGGGGTGTTTCGAGATGTATTTGGATGCAGGATTGACGGGATTGGTGACTGCTTGGCGGGGAGGGCAGAGAAGTGTCTGTTGCGTCCCCAGAGTTTCTGGTGTAGGAATCAGGAGAAGGGGATGGGGATGTTGGAAGAGGAAAGGATTCAGGGGAAGGTCCTGGGTTCAGCAAGGACACGTGGAGTTTGAGGTCCTCCAAGATGTTCAAGGTGCAACGTCAAAAAGGCAGGTCTATCTGGAGGAGCCGGCTGGGGTCAAGGCCGGGGGTAAGTTCTGGGTTGTCGGCAGATGGTGTGGGGGCCTCAGGGTAGGGGGCACCGCCTGGGGAGCTGGGTCCAGGATTTAGCAGATCAACATGAAGGACAACTGTTAAATTTGAATTTCAGATGGACACCAAGTGATTTTTTAGTATAAGTATAACCCACGCAGTATTGGGGACAGACTTATACTAAAATTATTTGTGTTTATCTGAAATTCAAGTTTAACTGGGCATCCTGTATCTTATCTGATAAACCACTGGGGAGAGACTGTAAGGGGAAGAGAAACCCAGGGACAGAGCTCTGGGGAATTCCAGGAAAGTGGGACCAGTGATGACAGTCTGCCATCTGGGCAGAGGTCAGAGGTCGGGAGGCTCCCCCACAGCATCTCAGTCCTGAGCCCCAGGACAGGCTGGGAGACACTATGGGGGGGATTTCCCGTGAGTGCAGTACCGCGTCCCGGCACACGGGGCAGCCTTGTGCCGTGCAAGGCTCCCTTGTTGGGAGAGGAGCAGGTGGGGGTGGGCAGTGGAGTGGCTGTGCTTAGTGACATAATACACAGACGGCCGCTGCTGAGGATGGCTCAATTCTAACTCAGCTTACCTTATTTCACTTCTGGACATCAGGTTGCATCTTATACATTTAAAGTCTCAACATATTTGTTCTTTTTTTTATTCACCAAAAAAGCTGTTAGTAAAGGGCTGGTGTCCCTGGCTGGAGAGGAGACGAGGTGTGAGCACAGAGCTGGTTGGGCCAGGACCCCTTTCTCAGGCTCCACCAGCCCCCGAGGCTCCTCCCAGGCTCCTGGGGCAGAGTCTGACCTGGGGTCGTGAACACAGCCGGACCTGGGGGAGCCCTGGGGCAGAGCCCGGCTCCACCACTGCAGGATCGAGGGGCTTCCCCCCAGCCCCTCATTAGCAGGAGGACGGACATTGTCACCCCCACTGTCGCGGAAATCTCCCCGGTCAGAGCCCAGCCCAGAGCAGGGCTCTGGGGACTGATGGTGACCTGAGGAACCCCGGCCGGCAGCCTCTCTGGGACGGAGCCCAGAATCGGGCATCCCCGCACGTGCCCCCTCCCTGGGGACAGAGGTGAAGAGCAGCAGGAGCAGGTGGGGCTGTCCCTTCCCAGCACCCAGTCCTCTGACCACACAGGGGCGCAGGCTCCAGGCTGCCTGGCCCCTTCCCTCAGTCTCCAGGAGGATTTGGGTGAGGAGGGTGAGGTCCTGTGAGCAGCCCGCTCACCCCCCTTCCAGAACTAGTGCTGGGTCCCTGACCCTGTGGGATGGGGGGAGGAGGGAGTGGGACAGGCCAGAGAGGCCTGGTTGACCTGCATAATAGAGGGGAGGGGAGGAGGAGGGTCTGGAGGGAGGTGGAGGGAGCCCGGCGGCCAGGAGAGAAGCGGACGCCCCATGGGGTTTGAGAGGAACTTCAGTGACTGTTTCCTCTGATGTCGTCTGTGGCTGTGACTCTGGAGGACGAGCCCTGAGACAGCTGGTTTGCGGGGTTCCCTGAGCAGAGGCCCCCGTGGGGGCACAGGGCTCAGAGCAGGGACTAGGATCCAGACAGGGTTCCCCCCCGCCCCTCCCAGGGAGTCAGAGACTGGGGACCAGTGACCTCCAGTTACAGGAAATGCCCTGGGAGACAGCCTCCCATCCTGAATCCCCTCAGGTGCATCGTCCTGGGGGCGGGAGACAAAGACCCAGGGAGCCCCCAAGGCGACAATTAGGAGATTCCACAGGTTTAGGCTTCAGAGAATTCCTCCAATCTGTTTCCATAAAGGGGCATTATCCTTTTTTAAAGTTAATAATCATAAAAAGTTTAACATATTAAATACATAAATATATAACATACATAGGTATGTCAGTATTTATCTCACGCATTATATAAATATATATCTACATTATATACTTACTATATAAATATAATTTGTATTTATATATGATATAAATATACACATTTTATAAATATTTAATCTATTCGTGTTGAAGAATTGTCTGCTACTAAAAATGTGATTATAACTCAAACCAGAAGAATATTTTAACCCTTGGAGCTTTTTACACACAAAATTTATTCAACGTAAAATGTATGCATATATTTTGTTGTAGAGAAGTATAATCTGGCAATCAGTATCGCGTGCTCCAGCAGCAGAGGGAGAAGTGGAATGCAGTGAAATATGAGTGGGAGGAGAACAAAAAACAACACAAATGTCCCTTCCGTCATTTTAAATAGATGATGTCATTCAAAATGGAAGGCACATCCCTGGGGTGTCATCCTCTCACTGGGTACACTGAGGAAGAGGTGTAGCAGGGAGTTTAAAATGTCAATATTACCGATATACGAGGAATTACATTCTTCAACAGTGTATTTGAATTCTAAATAAAATCTTGGACGTGCATGTGTGAGGAGATGAAGCCGGTGGGGGGGGGTAGACTCTCAGAGTTCTGGAAGCCGGGTCAGGAGCAGATCAGCTGTGAAGGACGCTGGACTAGAGGGTGCCAGGGGGGGCCCCCAGCAGAGGGGCAGGTCCCTCCCCAGGACCTGATTCACCAGTGGGAGGGGCTTGGGGGAGAAGGGAATGTTCCAGGGAAAGTGAGGGGCTGGCAGAAGCCTGGAGGGGAGGGCGAGTCTGCAGGAGGAAGGAGGGGACCTGATGGGGTCCCCACATGTAACTGAAATTGAAAACAAGTCCACATCCGAAATCACCTAAGGAGCCAAACCAGGTTTTGACCCCCTTGGGCACTGTAGTTTTTAGTAACCCCAGACACAAATTCTCTCCTGATGTGTTTTTTCAAGTCTCCCACTTTGGGCTCCCCTGAGCACATCTTTAGCCTTTTTGGGGGGGAATCTTTCACAGCACGCTAAACATTTAGGACTTTATCAGAAGGGCAGATAAGATGACATTGCTAGGCACATAACAGGAAAGTGGAGAATTGTCACCAGGTCACTTCTGGTGACAGTAGCTGATCGGGGATATACCAGACCCCCGTACCAAATGCTCCCGGGCGTTCTCTCCTGGATCCCCACAAGGACCCTGGAGAGCAGGCCGTGTCCTCAGCCCCATCCTCCTGAGTGGAAACTGAGGCTTGCACCTGCCCAAGGGCACAGGGCCAGAGTCTGAGCAGGGGTCCCCGCCAGGCTGAGCCCCGAGCCCCCGCTCTGAGCAGACCGGCCTGTTACTCCCCACCCTGCGGGGGTCAGAGAGAAGCGACCAGACACTGTCTGAACCCCCTCCGCACCCCTCTCCTTGGAACAGCATCAGTGGTGAAGCTCCTGGCAGTTCTTGGAGGAGATGAAGTAACTTCATCTTCCAGAGATTCAGTGAACCTGCCCATCTCTGGTTTCCTCATCGAGTTTAACAACTTCATCCAATTAATTATCAGAACAAAAACAGACTCAGAAAACATCTAGGATCCCAAAACATTCACTTGCTCTCCACACAATTTAACTCTTTTCCTCCTCCCGGGTTAGAAATCCCATTAACAGCCTACGAGTTTGCCTTGAAACAGCTCATCACAGCAGAGGCTCGTTAATTACACGCGTCCCCAGGGCTGACCCTCTCCTCCTGCTGCCCTGAGAGGAGCAGGTTCTGGGACGGCAGCCCAGGGGGACCTGAGACAAGCATGGCGGTCGGCCCAGGACGAGGGGGGACAGCGTCCCTGCACCTGAAGGGAAGGTGGGCTCGGCTCTCCTCCCCGTGGGGGCGTCTGTGGGTCGTCCATGCTCCTGTTTCTGGCATTGTCTTCCTTTGGAACCAGGGGCTCTTGAGGACAGAAAGCTTAGTGAGCATCCTGGGTGCTGGGAGGTGGCAGCCACCACGTCTGCAGGAGGAATTTGTAAAACCCAGTGTGACAGCTCCATGGAATCCTGGAGAGGCAGCTGAGCGCGTGGGCTCCTTCTTCAGGTGACAGCACCTGGTTCCCTGGGGTCCCACCCCCACTCTGTCTGTGTGGTCTGTGTGGGGCTGACTCTGCCCCCAGTGCCAGGTATGGTCATGTGACTCAGGCCTATTCAGACTAGAACATTCCATTCCTATGGCTAGAGTGAATGGTTCGGGGGGGGGCAGTTGGCTGGACCTGCTTGGAGACGAGAATTTGTTTCAGTGGATGTAACGCCAAGGAGATGCTGCCTGGGAGGGACGTGGACATGGGAACCCTGAGCCGGGAGATAAAGAGAGGCCAGGCCCAGGTGCCAGTGTCTGAGCTGCTGGATAAAACCACACCTGAAGCTGGTCCATCATGAATTTTTCATGACATTTCCCTTTGTGCCTGGGCCTGTTTGGGTTTTCTCTCACTTGCCACCAGAGTCCTGATGAATGAGCCCGCCCTGCAGCCCCCATGCAGAGAAGCGTAGATGTGTACACCCCGGGGTGCAGCAGCCTGTGGTCACACTGTGGCCACAGTAAGGTGGACAATGGATTCTGCTGTTAGCCCACCTGTGTGACATCAGGACCCACTCCCCATGAGGGGACTGATCCCAAAACTGTCTGGGAGTCTTTGGGGTGTCTCCCATGACTCATTAACTCAGTCCTGCTGCTCTGAGCCTGCTCTGCCACTGCACCCTGCAGGTTGTCACTCTGCCCAGGCCACAGTGCTGGGGTCTGGGCCCCATAGACGTCACTACCCTGCCCCTCCCCCTGCACCTCTCAGCCATGGCCCCCTCCCCACTGGTCACTGTCCCCAGGGAGATGTCCCCCAGCCCGTCCACAGGGCACCCTGCCCTCAGGGTCGGCTGTGGGGGAGGAGAGGGGCCCTGTTCTGCCTCCTGTGAGGAGCGGCCCCGCAATGGTGCTGGACCCAGGGGTGTCCTCGTCCAGGGTCTGTCTCAGGCCTCCTGCATCCAGTGATGCGGGGACGCAGACAGCCACTCGGAACAGGCAGCAGGCGGAGGTGAGGGGAGAAACCCGGAGCCCCCACTGCTCTAAGAGGGTCTGCGTCTAACTCCAGCCCTAGGGGAGGCGGCTCCCTGGGTCAGGTCCGCAGTGACCCCGACCGTTCCTGTGGGCCCAGCCTGCACCCCGCTCCTTCAGCCTGCCCCCCAGCTTTGTGAGCACCCAATTCCCTGCACAACCCCCGTCCCACCTACCACCCCCGGGTGGTCTTTGTTCCCGACTGACCCTGAGGAGGCAGCAGCTGTGGTGATCCAGGGCTGTCATGACTGGTGGTCTCAGAGCTGGGGGGGTGCAGCCTCCGTCAGAGCAGGGTCTGCGGGGACCCCGGGCACCTGGGCCCCTCCCTCATTTCAGATGTGGCCATTCCCGGAGTGGCCCCCCAGCACAGTCACCCCAGGAGCAGGAGGGGTGACACAGAGGGCAGAGCTGGCTGATGCCCCCTCACCTGATGCCCCAGACCCCCAGGGAGCGCAGGGGGCTCTGTCCCCGCCTCCCCTCACAGGAATCTGACCCCAGGGAGCTTTCCAGGCAGCTGCAGCTCAGCCCCTGAAGCCCCCGAGATGCGCCTCCTGCATTCCCACGCGGAGTCCTGGGGCTTCCTCCTCCTGCCAGAGACTGGATGGAAGCTCCCAGAGGCCCATTATTTGTTAATCCATAACGTGGACTTAGATCTTCCAGGTGACGTCTTCCCAAGAGTGTGGCCTGTCTGCGCTTTCCCTTTGTGACCTGAGACCGTGGCTCCCCGGGAGGGGGCGACATCTGTGGTTACTGCCCCTGACCCTGGAGGGAGGGTCCTGGCACCACACAGTGCTTCCAGTGCCGGGCGGTCTAAGGTCCAGGGGGCACTCCGTCAGCCTCAGAACAACCCTCCCAGGCCCCTGCTGCGGCTTCCATTCCCATTTTACAGACGACGAGTCTGAGGTCCAGAGAGGCCATGTGGACCCGCCGGGGTCCCCAGCTGGTACGTGTTGGGCTGAGACTGGGGCCGTCGGGGCAGAGTCTGCTCCTGGCCCTGCGCTGAGCTGACCCTCAGGGCCGGCCGCCAGCCGTCGCCTTGCACAGTCCAGGCACCTTGACCTTACAGGTGGGATGGCGTCTGGTGCTCACATGTGCCGGGGCATGTGTCACTACCCTCTCACCCTGTGCTCCCTGGGGCCCGTCTCTGCTGAGTGTGGAGCCTGCAGAGTTCAGAGGGTGCTGCCCCTGACCCTGCCCTTGGGCAGCTCCCGGTCTCAACCCAGAGACAGAGGGTGGGGGTCAGGGTGAAACCCTGGAGGAGTGGGGGCGCGTCTGACACTGGTTATGACAGGGGATCTCTGGCGAGGAGCGTGGACCCCCTGCACAGCAATGGGGAGCCAGGGAAGGTTGTAGAGGAAGGTCATTCTGCCCCCCAGGTCTCCAGGGAGCCTCTTGGCCAGTGATGAGGCCTCAGCCACGTCCACGCTCACAGCTGGGCCCTCCGACCCCCTCCCTCTCTGGGAACAGTCACTTCCCTTAGTGAGGTCACAGCTGTAGGGAAGGCCATAGGGCGGATGTTTCATGCTGCAAACAGCATCATTCAATTCCCCTGTGTCTGCGGGGCCAGAGGCTGGAGATGGAAATAGACCCACAGTGACCCCACACAGTGCAGGCCATCTGACCTTGGTCAGGGGTCACCCCTTCCTGCTCACGGGGGAGGAAATCCTGAGATGGGGAGGCTGTTCCCCAACAAGGCCGCCTTGTGTGGCTCTCTGAGCGCCTTTCATAATGGCCCCTCGCTCCCCCGGGATGGCCCAGCTGCAGCCCCCTCCTCTCAAGTGACCCCTGGTCCCTTCACCTCTGGACCAGGCCCTCTGGGGGAGCAGACAGGGGTGGGGTGAGGAGGGACCCCAGATCCCAGGGATCCCACAGTTGCCTGAGAGTCCCTCCCCCAGTCTCTGCCCCCAGTCCCTCCCCCAGTCCCTCCTCCCAGATGCAGGGATGGAGGGTGATCAGTTAGGGTTTCCCATCAGGAAGACCAGGGACCTGCTCTGCTAACCTACAGGAGGAGAAAGGGCCTCAGAGAAACTCGGGTCAGGCCTCAGACACTGATGGAGGCTGCAGGTGGAACCACCCTGGGGACATTGTTGTGACATCCAGGGTGTGCAGATGCCCCTTGTCCCGGGAAGTCCTCCTCTGGAGGTTTCCATTCAGACACTCTGCAACTGCAAAATGACAGCCTGGGGCCCTGGGTGGCCTCATCCTCTGAGCATTTTCTACTCCTCACAAAGGAGCCCTGTGAGTCAGCGACCCCGGGGGTTGGGCAGCTGGGTCCCAGATTCCCTCCTCCCAGAACCTCATGCCTGCTCGCCCAGGCTGCCACAGAGCAGGGCGCTGTGGGCGCAGGGTCACCTTAGGGGCTGCCCTCCTTGCCATCTCCCTGTCCCAAGCAAACGCACCCTTGGTTCAGCCTGGCAACCAGCGCACTGACCCATCAACTCATGGATCGATTGATTGACTGGCGACAGGTGGCCTGTCTATTGATTGCTCTGAGCCTGGCTCAGACCTTCAGGGAGGAGCAAATTTGGGGACAAATTATAAACTTGCTGATGTGTCCCCCGCGCTTCACTGGGTCCTAATGTTCCCCTCACAGCCTGTCCAGGCCCAGTCAGCAGCACTGGCAGCTCTCACTCTCTGAAGGTTCTGGAACATTCTGCAGAGTGCTCAGTTTTCTGAAATGAATGGGGACATTTCCTATGGCTTCAATCTTCCACTTTTAGGGAAAGCAGGCTCCTGACTGCCTAAATGTGTGACTGACTGGGCTCCGGGTGTCCTGGGTGAGCCCACCCAGTGAGGGGAGAGAGGAGGTTCTGAGGGCAGGGAGCCCGCAGCTGTCCCGGCATCTGAGGCAGCTTCCCGCAGAGGAGCCAGAGACGGTCAGGACCTGGATTCTCCCAAGTTTGCAGGACGGGGCAGATGGGGACCACCTCGGGGGGAAGTCCTTTCCAACAGGATGAAGCAGATGGCACAGGGATGGTGTTTCCAGCTCTCTTTATGTGTACACATGTGCTCCTGTGTGTATGCATGTGTATGTATGTGCTCCTGTGTCTGTGTGTACACATGTGCTCCTCTGTATGTATGTGTGCTCATGTGCTCCTGTGTGTGTATGTACACATCTGCTCCTGTGTGTATGTGTACACCTGTGCTCCTGTGTGTACACACGTGCTCCTGTGTGTGTACACATCTGCTCCTGTGTGTGCATGTACACACGTGCTTTGGTGTGTGTATATGCATGTGCTCCTCTGTCTGTCTCTCTGTGTATGTACACATCTGCTCCTGTGTGTATGTGTACACCTGTGCTCCTGTGTCTGTGTGCGCACACGTGCTCCTGTGTGTCTGGGGTGCTGGGTGGGCTCGGTGCACCCCTAGGCCAGCAGAGAGCAGGCAGAGGGCTGGGTTCCGGCGAGCACTCTGTTTTCTCTTCCACCCACTCTGGCCTCCCCCCACTGAGCTCACCCCACTCAGCTTGGGGCCTCCGCGCCAGCCCCTTCTGGCCCCAGAAGCCCCATCTCCTCTCGGCCACAGGCTGGAGCAGCACACCCGGCTGCTCTGACATGAACCCTGAGCAGAGGGGAGGAGAGGAGCCTGCGCCCATCTGCCCATGTCCAGTCCTGCAGGTTCTGGGCCATCCTGACCCTGCCGACCCCCCACTGATGGGGAGCCAGCCTCTCTGCGCACAGACCCCACTCCCTGCCTGTGGTCGCTGAGCCTCTTCCTGGGACACGTTCCTGGGCCTCACGCCCTCTTCAAATCCCCCGTGTGGAGAGGAATCCTCAGGGGATCCAGAGGAAGACACACTGGCCGCGTCCTCCTTTGGTCCTCTCGGGACCCCTGAACGGCACTCAGAGAGGGGAGCAGAGTGGAGAGTGGCCCCTGCTCTTTGGAATCTGAGCATTTGTCAGGAGCCCGGGGCCTGGAGGAGGCGAGAGGGACCCGGCTTCCAGCTCCGCGTGCTCTGCTCTCCTGGAAGAGCGTTTTCCTCACAGGGGACCAGATATCAGACAGAAGCCTCTAGAAGGCCTGGTTCATGATGCAGGTTCCTGGGTGGCAGCCAGACTCCCGGGTCAGATAAGGAGTGGGAGACACCCAGGCACCAGCGTTCAACAAGCTCCAGGTTGTCCCTGTGGTCACTACAGTGTGAGAGCCAGCGCTCTAGAAACTCTGGTGTTTGTGCAGCTGGTGTATCCATTCATTCATTCACACATTCGCTCCTTCGTCCTTCACTCATTCATTCACAGGTGCCGGGGACACAGCAGCCGATAAGCCCGGCCAGGACCCCCTGCTCATGGCATCACGTTCTAGTGGGGAGACGGGTGGCGTCAGTGTGGGCCCTGCAGGAAACAGAAGGGCCTCAAAGGGTCACCTGGGGAGGGGTAATGAGGCTGAGGGTCAGCACCAAGGGCGGTTGTGCCAACGTGGCAGAGCTCAGGCCGTCTGTGAGTGACCAGTTTGAGAATCTACTATGCTCCAGAAGATTCCGAGGCTTCACCGAGAGTGTGACTGAGCTGCCTTTCACGCCACTGGTCCATGAAGTCATGACACAGAATGAACCCTGGGGGCCTTTCCACCCTGGCGAGGCTGCTGTCTGCGCAGGAGGCCGTTCTGGACGCCAAGTGCTGCTCCCTCACGTGCACACCACCCGTTACCAGTTATGGACGGCTCTCAGAATTTCTCCCACACAGTCGGGCCCATCAAATATTCACAGCAGCACCAACAGCCCAGCAAAGCGCAGGCAATGGGGGGAAGGACCCCACAGTCAGGGAGGCACGGGACAAGTCTGGAGCCCGAAGCACCTGGATGGTGGGCCCACCCCGTCCCTGCAACTCCAACAAAACTGAACCACAGTCCCCGCCATGGGATCCCAAAAGAGGAGACGGATGAGCGTGTAACCCAGGGGATTATTAAACCCTGAAGAAACACTCACCGAGCACCTACTGTGTGCCCAGCACCACGGCAGACGTGGAGGAACAGCAGTGACAAGGGGCCGGGACCGGGACCTGAGGGACCTGCGTTCTGGCGTGGAGAGGAAAGATGCACAGCTGGACAGTCGCAGGGACACCCAGAAGTTTGCCTGGAGCAGCAAAGTGGGTGTCGGTGCATCTTCTCTGATGGGGAAGACGAGGAGGAGGTGGGGTCGGGGGAGGAATCCCGAGTTTGTCAGGTAGTTTAGTTGATGGACCCAGCGATGGACCCGAGGCAGGTCCAGCAGCCCCGAGGGCCTTGAGTGGGCGTGGGCGTCCTCTGGGAATGAATGCTCGTGATCCCAGTCCCGTACCCGCGGAACAGCACAGGATAAGACGACTCTGTTTCCCAGCTATTGGGAAGCTGGTGTTCAGGCGGACAGAGCCCACACATAACGCAGGTTTGAAGCATAGATTTCATGATCCGGGGTGAAAAGAGAGAAGAGTGGGCAGAGTCCATTACAGGGGAAAGGCACCTCGCCCCCCCGCCCCTCGTCCCACCATCACCAGGGGCAGGGCCGATGGTCGTTGATAGGTTGATAGACAGCATTCCTCCTGATGAAGGGCTCTGGGGCAAGAGCAGGTGCGGGCGCCGCGCCGTTGTCTCAGGTTCCCAGGCGGAGGAGATCGTCAATAGCAGCCAGAGAAAGAGATTTGTGTCAGCTCCATTCATTTCCCTACCAGGGCGATGCTACCAGGAAAAGGACATTTTCGTTAAAAACTTGGTAGTCAATGGGTTTGCTCATTTGCTAGGCAGGGAGATGTGGAACACATAACAGAAAGATCAGGTGAACTCAGAAGGTGTGGAAGGAGGAAGCAGCCGGAAAACACCTCTCTCTCTCCATCTCTGTCCCTCTCTCTGTCTCTGTGTCTCTCTGTCTCTGTCTCTGCCACTCTCTCTCTGTCTCTCTCTCCATCTCTGTCCCTCTCTGTCCCTCTCTGTGTCTCTGTGTCTCTGTCTCTGCCACTCTCTCCCCATCTCTTTCTCCATTTCCTCTGTCTCTCTCCTGTTGCTGGATTTGAATGCCAGTGGGTCCCCTCTCTGAGGACAACTTTGGGAATAAGAGCTGCAGGAAATTTCCTTTAATTTACTTGAATCCTGGTGAAATCCCGTGGCTGCCTGGAGGTCTCACAATGAATTATTCACAGGGCTGCTTCTGTACTTCTTTGCTGTGCAAGAATCACAAAGCTGCCACATTCCCACCTCCGCGCTGGTTAGCTCAGCCTGAAGTTCCGCACAGCAGCACCGGCCACAGGATGTCACTGGGCAGCTTCTCCCAGGAGACTCAGAGAGGCCAGCGTGGCCCCTGCACTCCCCAGACCAAATGGCCCGGGACCGTAGCCTGGCTCTGCCGGAGGGTAAGGCCAGTCTCTGGGCCTGGGCAGCTGAGCCAGTGCAGCTTCTCTTTGCTATTCGAAAGGAGGCTTCCTGTGGGGGGTCCAGGAAGTCGTCTGTCCCTTAGATCCAAACATCCAAGAGCCCTGGGCTGTCACCAGGGACACAGTGGTTCTAACATGGGAGGGAGGGGTTCAGGAACAGGAAGTCCATCAGGGTGAGGGTCCCCAGGGTAGGGGGAAAGGTAGCGCCTGGAGGACACTGCACACTGTGGTCTAAGCAGAAGGGGCCCCGGCAGAGCACAAGGTCCATTGGGAACAGAGAAGACGGACGTGGCAGATGGTGGCAGCGGGAAGGCCCGGAGGACAACCGAGCTGTGGGCATCGAGGACACCCAGCCCAGATGGGCAGAGGACTCCCAAGGGCTTTTCAGGAAGGTGAGATCATAGAAGGGCTGCAGGGGGGGATGTCTGGAGGGTCGACTGGAGGAGAGTGTGGGGTTGAATTTGTGATAATAAAGGAAATGAATAAACAAGACAGTTTCCAACTTGAGGATAAATGAAATGCTGAGAAAATAAAAACTTACCACCTTCCACATCCTGGTTCGGCAGTGAATGGTCCCCAGTCACAGTGGACCCAGCACACCCAGTAGGCGGGGTGGGGCGCCTATGGGTGCAGCCAAGGGTGGAAGATACAATCCCGGGCTCCGGGAGTTGGGGGTAGATGGAGAGACCCCCACGCTGGTCCCCAGCCCGCCTCTCCTGTCCTGCTGTGCCTCCCTAACCCTTCCTGCTCTGTTCAGGGACATTTCCTTACTTCAGAGCCCAGAGTTTTTATGACTTCTGCGTTTTTAATCCATTTTTAATGCTCTTTTTAAAAGCATCTTATTCTTGTTATCTGCTTGGAGTATCTTCTTTTATCCCCCTGAGGACGCTAATAGCTGTGGTTTTGACATTTTCTTCTCTCTTCATAAACGCCGTGTCTGTTTTCAGTCTCTACTTTCACTTCCATGTTTTCCTCTGTCTGGGGGGCTCATGCTTCAAACTGCAGGAAGGAAAAGTTCACTGGAAGCTCCGTGCTCAGGTCCCACGTGGCCTTTGTGATACGACCTTGTTTGGGCATTTTCTTGGGAAATCCCTCGTGTCAGTGTCCGTGGGGCTTCTTTCATGGCCTGGTCAGATTCTTCGAGAAGAAGACTCCTCCCATCACTGAATTGATCATGAGTGGCCATTTCCCGAGGGCTCACAGCACCTGGTTACGGCCCCCTCCCCTCAGCTTGGTCGCTGGGGTTAACGCCTGTTCCACGTCTCTCGCGGGTCTTCAGAAGGACCCGGGGAAGTGTCTGCTCCATCCGCATCTTCTAACTGGTTCCAATGAGAGTTCTGATTGGCTCCTGCGAGACCGGAGCTGTGGGTCCCACAGGCCCCACCGATGTCTCAGAGCCAGCGGGGCTCCGTGACAATGCAGGGCGGCGCTCCTCAGACTTTAATTCGCCTGTGAATCCTGGACCTTTTCAGAACGCAGGTTCTGATCCGGTGGGTCTAGGGGCTGGCCTGAGGTTCTGCATTCCAACGAGCCCCGGTGAGGCTGATGCTGCTGGTGACAAGGACCTGGGGGACAGCACTGGGGCCCGGGGAGGACTGAGACGATGGGCTCAGGGTCAGACGCCACGTGGCCGCATGTTGCGGGCAGGGCAGACATTTCTAACCAGCTCGCTCAGGTGTTACTCAGGTGTCCACAGCTTCTTCACTGCAGGAGTGGCTAAGCCAGCTGTCCCCTGCGTGGGCATGAGCATGTCACATTGCCGGGCAGAGGTCACACTGGTCACATGCCTGGAGGCCCTGCAGCCTCAGGTCTGGGGGACGAGCTGAGCAGAGCTACAACACTCTCCCCAGCGCCCAGTGCTTGTTGTCCCCTCACTGCCCAGTCCCTCCCAAGGGGCCTCAGTCAAGCCCACGGCTTCAGTCAGCACCACACGCCAACAACCTCAATGTGCACCTGACCCCATATCAGGCGTTTATTGTCTGTGGTGCCACCTCAGACAAACCCAAGAGGAAGTAGATGGAGGGACACCCAGGTGTCACAGGCCACCCAGCTCAGCCTCGGGTGTCACGTCCATGCAGATCAGCCTCAGGTGTCATGGGCCACGCAGCTCAGCCTCGGGTGTCATGTCCACGCAGGTCAGCCTCGGTGTCACAGTGCACCCCTAGCAGCCTCTGGGCAGAGTTCAGAGAGGAGTGGAAGGTGAGGAGGGAGGAGAAACAGCAGTGCAGAGTCCATTGTTAATCAGGAGATCTCACTGACAATGTGACTTTCTGGGGTCTCAACATGTTGGGACATGTGGCGACACTGGACCCACCTTCCCGTGTGGCAGTCATCAGCTGGAGGCCGTAACAGCCGCCCCTTGAGTCCACAGCCCAGGAAGGCTCCCTCTCGGATGTCACAGCCTGCCCTGTGGCGTGTGGGCGTGTGACCTTGGATTTGTGTTATCAGCACGATGAGCCACACGGCTCTGCACGTAACGAGCACGTCCCCCTCAAACAGGTGTGGCTCCACGGAGCCCCGGCAATAAAGGCAGAAGCCTAAACGATTCCGCCCGCAGGAAACTGATGACAAATGGGGCCCGGAGCCCGGCAGGAAGAGCACAGACGGGCGTTGTGTGCATGTGTGTGTGCCCGTGTGTGTGCCCATGGCGTGCGTGAGTGCATGCGTGCGTGTGCACATGCGTGTGGAGACAGGATCTAGAGATACAGATATTTAATTTCTGCTAATGCCTTAGCTGCAGGCCCCTGTTAGAAGAATGTCAGATCAGATCCCAAAATCAGCAATTAGATAAATTGCTTTTTAAGTGAAGAGCCTATGGCAAAGTAATTTAATTTTGGAAAATATCATAATTCAAGACTCTGGCAGGAGGCAAGAGGAAGTCGGCCTGCTCTCTGCAGTGGGGGAGGGGAGGAAAGAGGCAGGACCCCTGACACCAGCCCACCAGGTTGGAGTAGAGATGGGGGTGGACCCCGCCTCAGAGGATGAGGACCTCAGGCTCACCCCTCTCTGGCTCAGGAGCACGTGCCCTGGGTTCCTCCAGGGCTGGTGGACCACTTGGTGGGCACAGAGCAGGGAACATATGGGAGTCATCTGCAGAAATGCAATACATGGGTCACGTGATGTCATGGAGGACGACAGGGGCTTGCAGAATAGCGGAGCCACGGCATGGGGACGTGGGCCACCTCCAGCCCATCTGGGGCCATCATGAATTAGCACAAGGGCCCTTGGTGGGCTTGGCCCATGTCAGAGCCCCC
The DNA here is from genome assembly GCA_031878705.1 of Tapirus indicus. NCBI lineage: Eukaryota > Metazoa > Chordata > Mammalia > Perissodactyla > Tapiridae > Tapirus > Tapirus indicus. The sequence continues at coordinate 9,304,443 of CM062938.1, forward strand.
GTCCAGGTGCTGAATGCAGGCTGGACTTCTCCCCACTTACGCCTGGGCCTGGACTGCAAAGCCTCCTGACCAGGATCTGGAAGACCCCTTATCCAGCCCTGGCCCACTGGACAGCCTTGCCCCCACTCCACTGCCCACTGGGCGTCCTATCTCCAGACAAAGTGAGGAGCAGTCAGGGTAAACTGAGTAAATGGACCCTGGGCCTCTGTTTTGCTGAGCCCCACACGTCTAGACTTGCAGAAAACGGAAGCTCATTTAGACCCCAAACACCTAGACAACCCAGGACACCAAGACTTCTGTTGGCCACAGAGGAACTGAAACCCAGCGTTTTTAATGAGTGAAACCGAAGGGACGGCTTCTTGATTGTTTCCCAGCCAGGACCTCCCCTCCCTCCCTCCTTCCTGACGTCACATCCTTGTTGTACACACCCGGATGCCAGGCACCATTGTCCTTGCACAGCCTCACCCTCGTTACCGTGTGCAGGCTGCTCACCCCTGTGGCATGTCCCTGGGGGGTCCTCCCAGCCCAGCATGACACTCCTGTTCTGAGAAACGGCCCACACCCCTGCCCAGCAAACCAGCCAGCCTACAGTTCAGCCTGTGTCTCCATGAAGCCACCAATCCCCACCCAATCGCCTTTCGCCACAACCTCCACTGTTCTTGAGAGCTCCCTTGGGCTTCCACTTCTCCATGCTCTGTCACAAATGAGTCAGTTCCTTTCAGAAGGAATTTGGAGCCCAGCTTCCCTCTCCTGGGTGGCATCTCCAAGCCTCAGCTCTGGTGCTGGATGTTGGGGCAAGGGCAAGCTTCTCTGTGCTCGGCACCCCTGCTGTAGCAGCTGAGCACCTGTGGAATGAGGAGGGACAGCCCTGGGCCTCCTTGGCTTGCCTCTGCTGGTGAGCAAGCACCACCCACAGTCTGGACAAGGCGATCAGGGCCTCGGCATTCTCCCCCGAGGAGAGCCTCCATTCTACAAGTGGGGACGGGGTGGGGGAAGGGAGCCCCGACTCTCAGCCACGCTCACTCGGAACTTAGCCTCAGAAACAAGTAGCTGAGGGCAGGATGAGAAATCTGCAGGCCACTCCTCCTGGGAAGAAAGTCCTCGGTCTGCACACTGGGGGAGGGGGAGCCCCGTGTTCTTGGCAGCATCGTCAGGAGTGGAGTCTCCATCACCCTGAAATGGGAGGGGGTCAGCGGGAAGCAGTCATGGTTCAAATATCACAGACTCTCACCTTTCTTGCAAATTCCCATAGATTTCTCTAATAGATGCTTCTTCATTTATTGTTTGACCTTTGACCTTTGACTTTAAATAGTGTGTTTTTTCAAATATAACTTTTCACCAGTTTTGGTGGAGAGCATCCTGATGTTGTCATTCCAGAAGGGAACTCCAGTCAACCTTTGACTTAAGTGTGGCCATAAGTACTTTTCACAGGGGTGATTTATGGAGTTAGTGGAGATGGGACGAGGTCAATGCTTCGTTCCAGGTCTGCCCTACAAGTACACAGGTTCTCTGCGGGGTTATTCTAGTTTGACAGTTGTGAAATCTATCCCATGAACATGCATGTATGGTTTACAGTATAATTATAAAATGGACACCCACTGGAATACACTGACAACATTTAGACATCGGGGGTCTCATTAAACCTGGATTTCCAGCTGAAGATGCACTTGAGCATGACCCCCAGGATGAGGGTCTGGAATGGGGCAGGGGCCACTTTTCCCAGGCAGCTCCCTCCCCACCTGAACTGTCCAGTCATTTGTCACCTGCCTGCCCTGTGAGCAGGTGGGCTTTCTTCCTCTGCTCTCCCTTTAACACGATTATTGTCCTGTGGACAGGCCGTTCCAGGCTGACTGCACGGGCTAAAATCTCTTTGGAGATGGAAAACCTCATGGATGACCACCAGTGAAGCACGACCCCTTGCTCCTCAGGAGCCCAGGAAGGCTTGGGCGGCTGGAGAGACTAGCTTGGTCACCGAGACGCGTCCATCATGTGACTGAGTGTGTCGGTGGTCACCCAGCGCGAGTCTCCGGCCACAGCTCCCCCGAGCGGGTGCTCCTTCACAAGCTCTTCTGGGGACGGTCACCACGAGGTCAAATTAGCCCCCCAGGAGGGTCATTCCAAGTCCCTGGAGCTCACAAATTCTTCCTCCGATCAGACAATTCAATTTTTACTTCACCATCTCAGACTCAGACAAAGATCTTTAATGCAAAAATACACCGGGAGAATAAAGCAAGCTGTCAGAAACTGTCGCTGGTGAATGACTCACACTGGGGAGAAAGAGATGTGACAAGTGATCCTGAGTGTGTCAGACAAGCAGCGATGATCCCACCGTGTGGCATCAGGTGACCTCTGAGCCCACGGTGAGGAGCACTGGGATGCAGACAAGCACAGCCCCCGCCTCCTGCTCAGACAACATGCTTGTCCGCTGAGCAGGTGGGCAGCGGAGGAGGTCACCACGACTGGCCAGGGGGCAGCAGCTCCAGGCACGTGCTGGAGAGGAGCCACAGGCCGGGGTGACCATCAGGACTATACCCCGTGCTGAGCCCGCCCGGCCCCTGGGAACTTCTGCTGTCCAGGGAGAGGCGATGGCGGCTTGGGCAGTGGAGGCAATGGGAGCGGAAGAGGTGGACAGACTTGAGAAGTATTTTAGAGGTAGACACAACAACACGTGCTGTTAGACTAGATGAGGGGAGAACCGAAGATTTCTGCCCTGAGGAAGTTGGTGGATGACATGGCATTCCTGAGCTGGGAACACACTTGGAAGACCAGAGGTGAGGGGAGTAGGAGAAAGGTTTCAGTTGGAGGAACTAAGTTTGTATGAAGATGTTGATAAGGACCCAGGCTTGGATGGTGGTGAGACTTAACCAAGAGACGGCCCCTGGAAAGAGCTTAGCACACACACTGTCACCATGATGTCTGTGGGACGGCCTGGCGGAGATGCAATAGTCCACTGGACGGACAGTTATGGGCTCTGGGAAGGAGGAGGAGGTGCCCCATATGCACGAGAGCCAAGACCACAGGAATGGATTGCACGGGCAGAGAGACTGCAGAGGTCCCAGGGTTGAGACCTGAGGAACTTCTGCATTTAGACGTCTAGAGGAGGAGGAGGAAGAGATGGCAAGGGAGACCCAGAAGAGTGTCCAGAAACACAGGAGCAAAAATCGGGAAAGTTTAAAGACAGAAAAGTCAAGAAAATAGAGGGTTTCGGGAAGAGAAGGCCCAACTCACCTCTGCTTTTCTCTACATGGCTGCTTCATGATTCTTCCTCTGCTGACCTGATGTCTCTGAAATTCCATCTGCAAGCAGAAAACCCCCACCCCACCCCACCACGCACACAGAGGCCCTAAGATTTGACATCTCCTCCATTTAAGAGACAGGCTGAGTTTGAGAAAAGAATTTCTTGGCTCCAGGGCCATATTCTCAGAGAAAGGGTTCTGGTTGGACCAGCTGTGTCAAGTGTCACCAAAGGCCTAATCAACTGCTCTGGAGGGTGGGGTCCTGTTACAGACCCTTGGCATCTGAGGTCACTCCGAGTGACCAGAGTTTCCGGCTCCTTAAGATCAACCCATTCCAGTGGACCTGATCCCAACACTGCCCATGGGTGGACTTGAAGCCTTAGAAACAGTGGGAACATTCATTTCCCATTGTGGTCCCACGAAACACATGATTAATTTCTGAAACTGACCATCAGAAGTTCACCTTCCTGGGGAGAGACGGAAAGGGCCTCCATCAACAGCTTACACAATTGTCTTTTCACGCCGCATCGCCTGCCCACCAGGCACGGTGGGGCGAGAGCTGTTTCTTCCCTGGTGTTCGTTGTTTAACCGCAGGACTGAAGACCAACGTGAAATACTCTGTGCTGAGTCCCCCAAAGCTTCCCCACGATGGACCCATCGTCTGAATCTCCCAGGATCACGGGCACCAACGTAACCAGCTCCTTCCCCCTGGGGCGAGTTGCACTGCCCACACGGAGCTGGGGGAGCCCAGGGCTGCCCTGGCGCAGGACCCTGCAGCCTGCTTCAAGAATTCTCACACACTCGGCTGCGCCTGCCCCATTCCCGACTTCAGGTTCTGCTTTCTGAGGCAACAGAGCGAATATCGGGTTTCAGGTGTACTAATTAGCCGCACTAACCCTGCTCAGACAGGACACTGGTTGTGGTGATTGTCCCGATCGCAAGCTGTCTGATCTCAACCTGTCCGTTGGCCTTGGGGACGTTTTTGCAGTTTGATCGAGAACTGTGACAGCTCTGACTTCCCCTTGGAAGCCAGTGGTTGAAACACGTGTTTTTATTCACGGCAAAGCCCCCAAATCCATGTGCCAGACTGAACCTGGGGAACTCCTGCTCAGTACATCCCAAGATTTTAAATGCAGAAGTTCCCAAAGCAAAATATCTGCATTACCTACCATGGAACTTGCCTTAATAATGCTTCTGCCTCGTCGACACCTGGTCTATATCAGACGAAACAGTAGTGATGGAGCATTTGGATACACGAGGCAATATCCAAAACTAGGCTTAAAATAAATCACACGTGGGCTTGCATTTTACCATAAATTATGTATGTTTCTGTAGAAACAACACAGAAATTAGAATGAGGCAGTCAACGTTAAATATAAAATACGTACTTAATCCTAAAATAAATAAATGTAAAACTATTTATTCCCAAGATTGCTTAAAATGGTTACACGGCAAAAACCAATGTCTCTAATCTGTTTTTATTTCTATCTCATTTGTCCATTGAACTGATTCCCTATGAAATGCAAATAAAACAATTAAAACAAAAACCTCTTATCATATGTAACTGAAGGGAAATGAAAGTCCCAAAGGTATTTTAATTAGAACAAACCCATTTCAGATCCGAATTCAGGAAAAAATCTACACTAGGACTGCGATGCCATTAATTGAGGACCTTCAAGTTTTTATTCATCTAATTTAATGACCTTTGTTGAACATATCTAATAGCTGACTCTCTCTCCTTTTATTGTTTCCACCCACTGAATTTTATGATAAAACAAAAACATCAGGCCATCTGGGCATATGAAATGGCCATAACAAATTATCCCACAGAGACTTCCGCAAAGTAAAAAAAACCAACAAAACAAACTACTGATGTTGAGAGAAATCATAAAAAATTCGTAGTCCAGGGCAGCATAAATGACCACCAGCCTCTCTGCCCTCCAGAAAACAAAGCACAAGGCGTGATGGCTGGGAAGTTCATCGTCCCCTCCCATGGTGTCTGCCACAGACTGCCATGTGTGACAGTGGCTCGTTGCTCAGCATTATGGAATCTGTAACTGACACACCAGAAAGAGGAGGAGTCAGCTTGGAGAACCACACGGATGAGGAAGGAGAAGATGCTTCCACAAGTGGCTGGAGACCCTCGAAGACCATCTCCAGTTCTGTGTGGTCAGTAGATGTCAGCATTCGCCCAGCCAATGTGTGCAAAGATCCGATGGTTATGTACCGAACGTACCCTGAAAAATGTGCCCAAACACCACAAGTTATGCTCAAGACACAGTGAGTGAATTGCGAATCTCCCGCATTCACTGGTGTTTTTATGGTTCATAAGCACCTCCCCATCCATCATGGTTACCCACAAGCCTGTTTAACATTAAATATTATCACAGATTCTTAAAAATGGAAGGAATCTCAGGGGACAGCCAATTTTACTTCAACTAACTCACTGACGTGTCCAAAAATGAAAGAAGGACTAGAAGTTCAAAACAGTGAAGACGCGGGACGGTGCAGGAATAACGGCCAGTGGACGCTACAGATAACCACTCTTCCTCCTCTTGCCTCCCTCAGAGCACCCACGCTCGGGTAACGTCTGATCCAAAATGTGTCCTCGTGATTCCACTGAGATGACAGAGCCCACGAACGGTACCCAGAGTGGAACTGGGATAGGACACCAGACTTGTGAGTAAGATGATGACCGGGAATAATTTGCTGAGGAGAAAAATGGTTTTGAAAAGTTGGTGAATCTGTGCAGTTGGTCAACGAGGGCACAGGAACCCAGCTACACAACAATGTTCGTGGGTCACACAACAGTGTCAAGTGTCCCTCCTCCTGGGCCCTGTTGTCTGACACAGAGACTTTCATGTCTGATCTGAATCAGGCCTTGGCCCGGAGGGGAAGAAATGTGAGGAGGGGTCCAACGGTGCTGCTCCAGCAGGGAAGACCCATCACAGCTGATTACACACTTCTGCCCTGAAACCTGGGGAAAATCCTTAGGAAAAAATGTGGAAAACATTAGATATGCAAAGCTCTGAGCAAATAATGAAAAAAAAATTAAAACAACCCTGGAGATTATGGTGATTCTGTTGTTGTTGTTTTGTACTTGCTTTCAAACCTTAAAAAAATCCTGCAGGGGCTGTGGGGGCAAAGAGAAGTAGGAGTTATTTGTTTGGAGTTAAGGGTTTTTATAATATTGTTTGTGGTGCTGGAAATCGGCTTTCTTGTTTCTGAGGTTTCACTCTTCTAGAAATCACAAGATGGGGGTGGGGGAAGCAAAGCGATAGCTGGTTGGAGGCGGGAGAAGGACTCACCCCCTCCTGATAGTTAAAGGCAACTGAAGGAGCTGCCAGGACAAAACCCCAACTCAAATAGACTTAAGCAAAAAGGCTTGTGGTCCTCAACCATGACACTATTTTCTTCTGCCGCTTCTGGATTTTTTTGATATGCAGAGAAAAACACCCTCTCTCACTTTTATTTTGGATGGACAATTAGACACCTAATTCAAGTTTTAAAAATCAAAGTGAATCCTTCCATCAGATTTGTTTTCTTCTTTGTACCGAGGATCCCCAAAGCGAAGGGAGCCAAGTTCCTTACAATTCTAATCACAGAGCTGGTTCTGAATTTCTTCCAGGGCCCCAGGCAGAGCTGAGTCGATGTTTCAATCTAAGCTGCTCCTCCAGCAGAAGCAATTATTCTGCAGTGGGCTGACGACAACGTAAAGCTCTGCTCGTGGATTCCGTGACGTGCCTGCCATCATCACCTAACTCTACGGTTCATGTTTAAAATTTAATTTTTCTTTATGGGCAGCAGGCTATTTGGCCCAGACAGAATGTCATTTTGAATGGCGTGAAAGGAATTCTTAAATGCATCTGAGATATTTGGAAAAATTTTCTTCTCTGAATCTCAGTGGGAATTCTTTTCTTCAAAAACTTGCACAATGAGCTGTGTTGAATCCCCGTGGAGCCGGCCACTTCTGAGCAGAGAGGCACAGTGGGCAGGCACAGGACTGTTATGGATGCAGCAGTATAAGAGCTCCAGGCAGAGAGAAGTGGTGGGTGAAGAATCCTGAACTTCAGTCTTCTCCACCGGCTTCCATCGCAGGAATGCAGGTTCAGGGAAAGTGGAGAACGGGAGAACCAGGCTCTTTCCTGTCGTGGGATGTGGCTGTAACCCTTCTCTTGCTTGGTTGACTGAATTCTGGACTCAGTAGTGGTCTACGTTTAATGAGGTTGAGATGCCAAAACTTCCCTGGAATGCCGTGAAGGACCGAATCCGTGCTAGGCAGAATTCTAAGGTGGCCCCAAGATTTCCATCCCCTGGTGTACACACCCTTATGGTACCCCTATCCTTGAGTGGGGGAGAGACTTGTGACTATGACAGAATTTCGCTCCTGGGATTAGGTTAGGTTTTTTGGCAAAGAGGGGATTTTTCAGATATATTTAAGGTCGCTAATCAGTAGACTTTGGGTTCATCAAAATGGAGTTTATCCTGGGAAGGCTTATCCTAATCAGGTGAGCTCTTTAAAAGAGAGTCCAACTCACTCTTGGAACTGAGTCTCCATGCCACATGGAAATCCAGGCCAGAGAACAGCTCACGGGTCAGTGTCCCAGCCAACACCCCAGCAATGACCGTGAGACATGAGAAGAGGAAGCCTCCAGGATGGCTCTCACTCCAGCTGCGATCTGACCACAGCTGCATGAGAGACCTTGAGTGAGGACCACCTAGCTGAGCCCCAGCAACCCACAAAACCTTGAGAGATAACGATAACATGATAGTTGTTAATAGAAAAAAAAAAAAAAAGGTGTCCCGGCCTTCCCTAAATCACAGTCTCAAAGCAACAGTCTCTCTCTCTATTGCTGGGCGTGAAGAAGCAAGATGCCATGAATTCTACAGCTACAAGGAAATGAATTCTGCCAACCAGAGGGGGCTTGTAAGTGGCTCCTTCCCCAGTCCAGGCTCCAGATGAGAACAAGGCCAGACAGCACCTTGATTTCAGTTGTGTGAGGCACAGAGCAGAGGGCCCAGCTACACTGTGCCGGGAGGCAGACCTGCAGAAACTGTGAGAGAACAAATGTGTGTTGTTTTACACTCCCAAGTCTGTGATAATCTGTACCAAGGCCATAACCCTAACAGACCCCGAGGCTCAGGCAGATGGAAATTTTGGAGTACTTTTGTCACATATGAACTACATGCCCCTCCCCCCACTGCCACCACCACAAGCCCTGACGGGCCCACCGTGTACGCTCTTCACCGGGGCCCTGAGACATGCTGGATAATCTCTGTGCATATTTTCTGTAGGGCAGGACATGAGGCCACTGACGGGGGCTTCCTGACCGAGGTGGGATGACAGGGTGTTGGAGCAGCAGTGTCCCTGTGACAGCACCAACCCCGCAGGGTGGATGACGCGGTGCAGTGGGCATCAGGGAGCAATGGGTCACCTGACGCCTTTGTCTCCCACCCGACTAGTCCGTGAACCCCACAAGATCAAACCACCTCCTCTGTTTTGCTCACTGCTGTCCCCCCAGCACATAGTAGGAGCTCAGGAAACACTTGTTGGTTGAGTGACTGTGACACAAACGTAAGGAAGAACACAGAGACTTTATGTGTATCAAACATCCTTTCATCAGGAAGACTTCATAATGACCCACTTTCCTAATATAAGCTTCGTGGGATTAAGTGCGACCACTCTGAGATGATGTAATTTATGACACACAGCTCAACTGCAATCACGGATATTGCTCTGAGCCTTCGAGCTGAAACCTGCAGGCATAGTCGGAGGAGAAGCTCCCACCTCTGTGAGCTAATTAGGGGAAAGGGCCATTTTATTTTCTGCTAAAACTGCCATGTGCATCACTCTCAGGGAAAGACTGAATGTGGCCCCAGAGCCACACACTGGCTGTCTGGCCAAGGGGAAGAACGAAGGCCAGGATGGGCAATGCCCCGCAGGGTGTCAACTCTCTTCTCATTTCCCATGTAACAAAACCACTGCAGGACCTCTCTGCTCCTGGCCGTGTTCTGGGTCGGCGCTGGCTCTTAAGGGGCTCACACCCTATTTACAGGGAAAGACAAGTCGTAAGGCCACTGTGATGTTATGTGATGAGTGCCTTGATGGACATAAACGGGGGGGGTCCTGACCTTCTGGAAGGTTCAGCAGAGGCTTCGCACATGAGGTGAGATCAGCCAGAGAGAGGGAAGGAGAGAAGTTCTAAGCAGGAAAAACAGCATGGGGGAGTTCTTGGAGAGAGCAGGGCACACGTGCAGAATGGCATGACACTGGTAATAAAACAGCAACTTGGCGGGGGGGAGGGCCATGAGATAAACCAGCTGATATGCCCCCTATGAGGTCTGGGGAAAGCATGGAGGGTTTCATGTAGAGGTAGAGCATGACACTGTTTGCACGTGGGAAGACCTTTCTGACTGCACTGGCAGATGGGTGACACCAAGGGCAAGGAGACCGGTCAGAACCTGGCTACATGTGGTCCCTAGACCAGCAGCACTGGTCTCACTGGGGGGTGATTAGACACACAGCCCCTGGACAGCCCCCCCAGAAGTACTGCATCAGAACCTGCACAGCACAAGCTCCCTGTGATCCATAAGCACCTGGGGGTTGGAAGAGCACTGAGCTGAGGCTGTTGCAATGATCCAGGTGGTGCTGGCTTCCACCAAGGCAGCAGAAGGGATGGAGAGAAGAGGACAGAGTGAGAAACACTGGCGGGGGGGCCCACGGGACTTTGAATGTGTAAGGGGTGTAATGTGTAACCCAGCTCACGTCTGGGAGGCAGAATCTTGGCGGTTAAAAAACACAGTCTGGAGCCAGACTGGCAGGGTTTGAATCGCCTCTAGAGCATGTCAGCTGTGACCTTCGTGCTTGCCTTCCCTGGCACCACCACGCTGGTGAACAGCATACACGACACACAGAGTAGAGGTCAGCATCACTGGTCTGGGGCTAAAACCATTCGGTTCTAGTGTCCTGCACTGTGTCAGCCTGTGCAGTGCTATTTTTTAAAATAGTTTTGGAATAGGAAATTCCACCTAGGAATCATGAATTTTTAGCTTCTCTTATGAACAAAACCACCTGGTATGCAGGGTTTATTCTTCCCTGATGACAGGCTGAGTCCTGGCTGCCCCTCCTGTCAGTCAAGCGCTCTTCAGCACCACCATCACCATGGAAACCACATCCTGGTGTCTACCTTCCCCCAGGTCCCTGTTTCCCCAGCCCCAGGCACGGGAGTATGGACGTGTTGATTCCAGTCTGACCTGTCAGTGCTCGTGCCCTGCCAGCTATCAAACATTTTGACCATCACCTTTGCTTGCAGACATTTGAGTTTGTGCTTCGGTTGTTAAAATAGTCAGAATTCTCTTTAACCTGCTCTTGGAGACTGTGGGATGTGGGTAAAGTGCAATTTCTTTCTGGTGCCCAAAGTTCATGTGCCAAATCAGACCTACGCTATGACCTATATTAGGATCCACCAAGGTTAACAGTCGCCAACTGTCTTAAGAAAGAGGGTTGAGCTTAATAACCAGAAACAAAACTGCAGGCAGACTCATTCCCACCATCAGAACGGGACCTCTGCTCTTTCCCAGGCCCCTACTGGACTCACGTCCTGTTTACGTGGAAATCCAAGGAGGCTCTGAGAGTCTACATCAACGGGACCCTGAGCACCTCCAACCCGAGGGCCAAAGTGTCTCATGCCTACAGGGACCCAGACGTCAACCTCGTGATAGGGTCCGAGCAGGACCCCACCAAGCGCTATGAGAACGGGGCTTTTGACGAGTTCATCATCTGGGAACGGGCCCTGACTCCGGAGGAGATCGCCATGTACTTCACAGCGGCCATCGGTCAGTGAGGGGCGAGGGGCTGTGGCCGGGTCTGATGTCTGTTTCCGGGAGGCGCCTTCATATCCACCTCCCTTTCCCAGCACTTCTCTTGTCCCCACTCTCCTGACACAGCAGTCAGCACTGCAGGCTGAGATGTGTCCTCACGAACCCTGTAAATACAGTCATTTTCCTAGAACACCTGTTCACTGAGATGGAGGAATGGACAACTCAGCAGAAACATGATGACATTAATATTCTCCTGCTGACCACCATGGGGTTTCGAAGTATACATGATGGATAATTATAGAAAGTTTTGCGCAGCAAATATTCTGGGTTCATTTGATCAACAAATTTGACCAAAAATTTTACCACATGCCAGACTCTCTGATGGAACCTTGGAGAGCCCTAAGGATGCCCCCTTCCTGCTCAGCACACAGTAGTAGTTCAGAGCCGGGGCCTGCAAGCAGGTGGACCTAGTTTCAAATCCTCCTCTTGCCAGGACAAGCCATGGGACTCAGGAAGTCACTCTTCACTTCTCCAGGGATGAGTTCCCCCAGCAATAAGAGAGGCTGAGACTACTGAGTCCACAGGGCCTATGAAAACAAAATAGGACAATATGCATCCGGCCCCTGGCTGAGGCCCCACAGAGCTCAAAATTTGTTTGTTGGTCTGTTAATACATTCCCTTTGCTCCCATAGTTCCATTTTAGTTTTGTCAGCAAACAAATGCACATTCTTTTTTAAAAAGCTGATTTTGTTTATTAATTTCCACATGCAATAATCTGCATAGTGACTCCAGAAGAACAGGGGTGGTTCAGGGCAAGGAGGTGAAGGGTCTGGGTTCCAGATCTCGACCTGTCCTTGCTCCAGTTCTGACCTTGAGTCCCTCACTTGACAAAGAGTCACAACTCTTACTTGCAAGTGACAGAAAATCCATCCCATAAAGGACTTAGATAAGAGAGCAGGAGTAGAGGAGAAGTTGTTTGAGGGATGGCTTGATCCAGGGGCTCCGCAGACATTACCAAGGAATTCTTCCTTTGTCTACACCCTCCTCCCTTCCTGTCTCCTGCATCATCAGGTGGGCACTCTCCCTTGTGTGGGTGAGATGCCTGCTAGGTGGTCCAGGGTTACATCTTCACCTCTCAGCAACTTCAGCAGAAAGTACAGTTTCTCTCTCCTAACAGCTGCTAAAAAGGGCCAAGCCCTAACTTTTATTGGCAAAGGTGGTCCATGTCTCCACCAGGAGTCAATCACTGTGACTGGGAATGTAGGGGTGAGGTGAGGTGTAGAACACGCTGATGGGCTTAAGCTGGGATCACAATCCACCTCCCGGAAATGGTCGTGGGCTCAGGCTCACCCATAACACACAGAGTGGAGGGGATTCCCCCAAGGACCATGACACATGCTGGTCTCAAAGAGGGAACAGGTCCTGTGCAGGCAAAAACAGCATGTGTTCATCATAATCTTTGATATTTCCATCTCCTAGTGTCCACTGAGAAAAATGGAATTCATTCCTTTCACAGAAGTGACACAAGGACTAAAGAGAGTATCCTGTAGAAGAAAAAGTATCAATCTACTGCATTTTATTGCCTGGGATTCAGAGAGTTGTCACTTTGAGACCAAGATGCCATTCGTATTTGTGTTACAGAAAGCCTCAAGTAAATCCACCTCTCTGATAGTTTACAGTTTTAGTCACCTTGGAAAGAGGTGCCATTGTTTCTGGTTCTAGCAGCTGTCACAACAAACCTTTGTCTGTAGGACATGTCTGGGCTCAGTGAGGTGGAACACCAATCGCATGGCGCAGCGTTTCAGGAAGGCTCCACTACTCAATCACGTGTGCCCCTGCCCTTGGTAAAGGTGACACTGATTCTTTGGTAGATTCAGGAGAGTTCTATGAACATTTACATGTCCTGAAGACCACATACCCTGCACCTTTTCTGAACCAATCTAGATGCATTCGAATCCCAAACTTCACATGGTTGTCACCATGATTAAATAGGTCCCTGTGTCTAACGAGCACAGCAGTGTCTGCTTGCATAAGTAAGCGCTTTCCAGGAGTTTTCTCTTCTTTGTTTTCCTTGCTGAAGACCAATCCAAAGAAACACATCACAAACCACGTGTTCAATAGGTCCTGAAGCGGTGAGAGGTTCCCATCAGCTTTCCTGCATACGGGAAGAGAAGAGTCAGACTTCTCAGATTTCTTTCATTCATTCATAGAACATGCTAGGTTCCAAGGATCCAGGATGACCAAGAACCACCTCCTACTTCCAAGAGGCTCGGTTGAGAGGGTAAACACAGTCCACAGCCGGAAAAGTGCCACACGGGGATGGATATACAAGGAGCTGCGGGAGCTCATTGATTCTGGAGTCAGACAAACCTGGGTTTGGCCCCAGCTCGGTGGCCTTGGGCACGTTATCCACCCTCTGAAGCCTCAGTTTCCCCATCTGGGACATGTGGATAATTAGATGACCCAAGTCTCTCAGCTGGATGTCCTTGACTGCAAATAACAGGACACCACTGTATGCCTAACCCAGGCTTAGACCAGGGACATCTGCTTCCTTCTCATCACAAGCCCAAAGCAGGTGACTGTGGTGAACTGACGGTCAGGCCTCGGTCGGGCAGGGTCCGGCTTCGCCACCATGCTCTGTGTCCGGCGAGGACCAACTCCTCCGGTTTGTCTGGAACATTCTGATTTAGCACTGGCAGTCCCCCGTCCCAGGAGACGCCGCAGTCCCGGGCAAACCCCAGCGTCGGGCTTCCTCCCTCCTGCTCTAATTCCAAACAGCCGCCACAGGAACGACCCAAACCGACTCCCCGATCACGTCCAGGATGGACGGAACGGCATTGGCCCCCTCCCTCTTTATCAAGGAAGAAACTTCCCATAGTTCCCCTGGAAGATAGCCCCTCACCATTCATTGGCCAGACCTGGGTCACATGACCACTCCAGACCAATCCTGCCAAGAGCAGCAGGATTGACACGATGGCTCAGCCAATCTTAGGGAGCTATGGGCGGGGCCAAGACTTCCTGTCCGAGCACTTCCGGGCTCTCCCCTGGAAGCGGTTCTGCGGCCAGGTGTTGAGTGGAAAGAATATTCCAGAAGTCTCCTTTCTTTCTCAGTAGTGGGTCTGAAAGCTCTGTGAGAAACCCGTCTGGTTCTGTGATTCATTACTGACTGAGGTGTAGAGGGGGGTCAGATGGGCAGTGTGGCCGAGGGCACCCTCGACCCTGAGTGTGCGTCATGGGGACCGTGGAGACTGGGGTGTGGGGGGATGTGGGAACAGGACAGAGCCCGCAGGAGACGGGGGAGGGGAGAAGGAAGATGTGGGAACAGGATGGAGCCAGCAGGAGACTTAGGTTATGGAGGGACATGGGGACAGGGAGGAGCGATCAGGAGACTCGAGGTGTGTCTGGGACATGGGAACAGGACGGAGCCATCGGGAGACTTGGGTGTAGGGGTGACGTGGGGACAGGGTGGAGCCAGCAGGAGTCAGGACCAAGGCCAGACCGTGTGCCGACTTCACAGGAGGCCAAAAGAGTGTGTGTTTTTGCGCCCAGAGTGTGGGTGTGTGGATGTCCAGATGGGGGTGCTGCCCAGAAGGGTGGACGGCCGGCTGAGGCCAGTGTCCCCCGACTGATGTGCTGCAGCATGGGACTCAGTCCAGGGAGCACTTGGTGTTTGGTGCTTGCGCCTCGGTTCCCCTGCTGCTGCGATACCGAATGGACCCCGCCTCTCAGAGGCTCTGCACGTACAGTTACTTCTCATTGGTGCCAAGTCTGCCGTCAGCGGGGTGTCCTCCCGCCCCCTGCAGTGACTCGGGGATCCCGGCTCCGGCCAGCCTCTGAGGCTCCCATCTCAACAAGGTGGAGTGGAGCTGGGATCTGGTCCTCACTGAGAGCCTCGCAGTGGCCCCTGTCTAAGCGGAGAAGGTCTGGAGCCCTTTGGCCTGCGTGACTTCTCTGCGGTCACCTTGCAGTCTGAGAGATGGGTGGTGACATCGCCCGCCTCCTGTGGTCATCATGAGGACAGACGCTGGCCCACGATAAACACAACTGCTGCTTGTTATATTCACTTCAGAGGAAGGTGGGGGAAAAAAACCCTTAAATAACTTGCTTTCACGCATTTATTGCTTCCAGCTGGTGTGACTCGGAAGCGAGTTTGGTTTCCAGTGTTTCTGTTGCTGTTGTTCAGGACGGTCCTGTGGTGCTGGGCTGACGGAAACGCCAGGCACAGGCCTGGACTCCCCTCCCGAGGGGGAGGGGCTGTCCTCAACCCTGTGTGAGCACAGTGTGCGGGTGGAGGAGGGGCAGGAGGAGGGAGGCGGCCTGCTGAGGAGGGTGGCTATTTGTCAGATTTAGATCTAAGCGATTTCTTCGATGTTTATTAAATGGCACTGGCCATCTCCACTCCTTCCCAGGTGGCCTCAGGCTGGATTAGAGGCTTTGTCTGTTCAGGACCTGGGTTCTACTCCTGCCCTGGCCGAGTCAGTCTCCTAATGATGGAGTGGCCCTGGAGACTCCAGTGCTCCCTGTGGGACGTCCCTGCTGTCTTCCTGGAGGCCTGCTCGTTGTCCAAGAAGTGTGTGAGGAAACTGTGTAGTGTTCGGGGCGGGGATGTGTGCTGCACGGCCCCCACCTCCCGCGGTAGTACAGTGTCACTGACCACTGTGTTTGAGACGGTTGTTTAGGGAAAACCGGTTGTTGAAGGAGGGACTATGCAATGCACTCAGCTCCCAGGGCTCTGTTAAATGTCAGATGACAACTAGGGGGCAGGGTTTGCCCACACATGACACTGAGCAGAACTCTCGGTCAGTGCTTTGGAGAGCTGAGCTGGGAGGCACACGGGGTCCAGATGAGGGAAGAAACAAGCAGATGGCCGAGTAACCTGTGTGGGGGCCAAATGATTCCGTGTCTCAGGGATAGTCGTGCAGTGTCTAAGGTTCTAACTCATTCAGTAATCATTTACTGAACACCTACCATATCCCAAGTCAATACCGTCTCGATTCTGCATCAACCTCCATGAGACAAGTACTTTATGTACCAGGTAGGATATTTTAAGTTGTAAATGACAGAAAACTCAACCCAAAATGTCTTAAGGAAAAGCACATTTATTTTTTGACACATGTATTTTGAAAGGTCCATGGATATAGTAGCTTCAGGAGCAGCTTGATCCAGCATCCAGTTGATGTCACTCAGAAAAGTCTCTCAGCTCTCTTCCACAGGGCTCCCTTCTCAGTTTCTCCCCTCACCTGTGAAAGTCACTTGCAGGACCTCATCCTTCAGAGCTGACATCTAGCAAAGAGAAGTGAGAGTCTTTGAAGCCCCCAACATTCTCCACCGTAATCTTCTTGCACCTTCTTGGAATTTGCTGGACCATGTGCTCATCCCTGAACAATCACCATGGCCTGAGGAATGCAGTGCACTGATTAATTCAGGCCTGGATAGCGGGGTTTACTTCTGAGCCAAGGATCGAGTCAACTTCAATTACATGGGCTGCAAGTGGGGATGGTACTGGTCACCTGGAGGGAAACTGAAGAGCCTTTATCAGGAGAAGAGTGAACGGATACTGGGCAGCAAGACAACAGATGTCCACTGAAGTGTAGTAAAATACACCACCCCAAAATATGCCACTTGGACATATGGATTATTTTGAGCTGAAGACAATTTTGAAGAAGCAGACACAAAAAAAGCTCTCTGCCCTTCCACCTATTTGCCTAAAAGCAGGACATAAATTTATAAAGGTGTCTTCCCCTCCCCTTTCTACTGGGAAGAACAGAAGTTGATCACCAGAGACAAATCTAGACCCTTCTTAGCCTAGAGATAGCACCAGAGGAAGCTACATAACAATTTACTAACTAGGCTTCACCTTCCATTAGTTCCCCGTACATTTACCTGCCCACAATTTGGCACCCTGGAAACTCAGAGTCCTCTTCCTTTGTCTTGTCACTTCTCTGAAAGTTTGTTGTTCTTTTAGTTAAGATACTACATAAGCCAAGTACTAACTGCCCTCTGGAGTTAGTCATCACCGAGTACTCTGACGTACATGTGAACAAACTTCTGTTTGTTTTTTCTTGTTAATCTGTCTGGTCAATCTAATCTACAGGGCCCCAGCCAACGGAGCTAAGATGTGTAGAGCAAAAAAGATTTATTCGTTCCTCCCCTACACCACCACACTACTATTTATCACACCATTGTATAATTAGGGAAATTAAAGCTCAGATAGTGCAAGTGACCTACCCAAGGTCACACAGCTGGTTAAGTGGAATTGCTGACTCTATCCCCAATTGTTTTGACTCTTTTTGTTATTTGATGGCTTCCTGGACCATCCTACCGGGCCTCAACTGGGTTGTCTGTTATTTGTGGTCAAAGATTATATTTCATCTTTCTCGATATTCCCTATAGGTGTCAGAATAGTCTTAAGTGGAGTAGTGTTCAATAATGGAATTGAAAATTTCATCCCAAAGGATCACTGGCTCAATAATTTGAAGTTTAATATTAAGTGTAAGCCCATTTTCTAGCTGAATGCCCTCCTTTGCCATTTTGTAATAATGCCCCTTTTATTTCCAAGGATTGCTGAGACAGTGAATTTAAAGGCTCTGTGACGCCTACAACTAGTTGCTGTATTTCCCTGAAGGCATCACTACCACTGACTCTCCCAGAATTTATTAGGCTGCTCCCTTATCACCATCCACCTCATACGTGAATAGGTGAGTTTCTCTTCTTTGACTTGGTTTTTAGTTGTTTTCCTGTGTGATCATAAAAAGTCTTTGTTGGTGGTGGTGATGGACTGAATTGGCATTCTTCTCCCCCAAGAGGTCCTTCCTTTTCTTGATCTATAGCAGAAAATCCCCTCTGATGGCAATGAGGGTTGATCTAGTTATTGATGCTGGGTAAAAGACATCTGAGGCCACGATGAAGATTTCATACAGTGGTACAGCAGCCAGGAATGTTTGTATGAATAGAAAGGATGTATTTTAGGGGGAGGGAGGATGTGCTTTTGGGAGAGTGTGAATAAATTGGCCAATTCTCAGTTATCTTGTGTAATGACCAGTGGCAAGTGAAGCAAATGCTTTCTACCTGAGAGAAACACACTTGAGAGCTTGGAATAAACCATTAAGTCTTGCCCTGATGCATCATAACTTCAGTTTTTGTCTACATTGAATTTCTTTTTCAATGGATGAAAATGCCCGTTATTGATAGCGTGGATATGAACAGTCTACCGACTTTTTAAAAATTTTCCTCCTGCTTGATTTAGTGAGTAACGTCCTCACAAAAATTGTGTGATCATTTTATATCTGCAGTCCTTGCAGCCACAGCTCATGGGGGCAATGTTCATGTTCATGAAATGCTTGTTGACTCTAAGACTGTGATCTTAGCGAGACAGTTATTAAGGAGAAGCCCAATATGTTTCATAGATAAAAGAGATATTAAAGAAGAATCCTTTCAAGGACCTTCAATTCCATTCCTTTCATCCATTCATTCTGTTCCATTCCATCCATCCCACCCATTCCACCCATTCCATCTGTTTCATTCACTCCATCATTCCACCCATGCCATCCATTCCATCCCACTAATGATTATTAAGGTCCTAGTGTGTGCCACACGCTATATCTATGCACGGTACCCGTTTTTGTCTTCACAGTAATTACCCTTCCCTGCCCATCTCATTGTTTTAGTCATACCTCGTCCTAGATTGCTGACTGAACTTGAGACAGTAAGGAATAATTGTAATTTTCACTCCTCTTCCAACCTCCCCTAGAGTCCATCTGTGGTTGAGGACCTTTCTTTTCCAGGATACTCATTTGAGTTCTTCCTCTTTTCCTCTAGAAAAGGAATAATCCTGGCCTCATAAAATGATTTGGAAAGTGTTTCCTTACCTTCTGTTTCTGGAAAACATTGTTTAAAACTGATGTTAATTCTTAGTTAAACATTTGGTAGAATATTCCAGTGGAACAAACTTCCCTGGAAATTTCTTCTTCCGGAATTGTCAATTACAAATTAAATTTGTTTATTAATTATAGACATAATCAAATTATCTAGTTCATATTGAATGAGTTGTGCTTTTTGAGGAATTAGTCCATTTCATGTAAGTTGTGAAATTTTTGTGCATAGAGTTGTTTATAATTATTCTTTGATTATCTTTTTGATATCTGTAGCGTCTGTAGTAATGTTCCCTGTTTTGTTCCTGATAGTGGTAAATTGTCTCTTCTCTCTTTTTTTCAGTCTTGCTAGAATTTGTCAAATTCATTGATCTTTTCATTGGTTGTCTCAATTTTTTTTGTTGTTGTTGTTCACAGTTTCATTGTGTTTTGCCCTTTATTCCTTCCTTCCTTCTTTTTGTTTCGGGTGTGTTTTGCTCTTCTTTTTCTAGCTTGTTTTGGTGAAAGGTAAGAAGTAAACAGAGCTGCACACTGCCTTGTGTGTGTGAACTAAATGACAAAGGGGTAGTGATCAATCATTGATAGACTTTGAAAGAAGTGACAGGGTTCTTCACTGATCATGATGTGCGTGTTAGTTGTGTAGTGATATGTGGGCTGAAACCTACCAGTGAGGTGTGCACTTTATGCAATTAATCACGTTTAATATACTGTGGAAAATTAAATTTGAACAGTGTTGTTGGGCGATTGGTGTTATTTTATTTAACTAAACCATAGTAACTGAAGTTAGTACGTAGCAGAATCATTTAAAACAAAGAGTGCCTGTTTTTAATATTTTATTACAATAATTGTAGATTCACATGGTATTGTAAGATGTAATACAGAATGTCCCATGTACACTTTACTTGGTTTCCCCCAAGGTAACATATTGCAAAACTATAGTACAGTATCACATCTGGGATATTCACATTAATGCAAACCACTAATATTATTCAGATTTCCCCAATTCTACTTATATTTACTTATATTGTTTGTGTGTTTGTTTTAAGGACTATACACTTTTTCCACCTGTTTTGGTTCATGTATCCACCACCACAGTTAAGATGCTAAACAGTTCCATTGCGTTGCCTTTTTATAATCACATCCACCTCCCACCCCTCACCCCACCATCGTTATCCCCTGACAACCACTAAATCTGTGCTCCATTTAAAAAAAGTTGTCATTGCAAAAATGTTACATAAAAAATACAGTATGTAGCCTTGTGCATTGGCTTTATTTCACTCAGCATAATTCCCTGGAGATACATCTAAGTTTTTGCATATGTCAGGAAATTATTCCTTTTCATTGCTGAGCAGTGTTCTGTGGTGTGGATGTACCGCAGTGTGTTTAACCGTTCACCTGCTGAAGGACATCTGGGGGGTTTCAGATTTTGGGCTGTTATGAATAAGGCTGCTGTAAACATTCATGAACAGATTTTTGTGTGAACATAACTTTTCTTTTCTCTGGGATAAATGCCCAAGAGTGCAATTGCTGGATAGTATAGTTATTGTATGTTTAGTTTTATATGAAGCTGCCAAACTATTTTCCAGAGTAGCTGTACCATTTCACATGCCCACCGGCAGTGTATACGTGATCTAGTTTCTCCACCTTCCCGTAAGTATCTGCTATTGTCACTCTTTTTTTGTTTTAGCTATTCTGATAGGTGTGTGGTGATAACACATTGTGATTTTTATTTCCATTTTTCTGGTGGCTAGTGATGTAGAACATCTTTTCATGGTTTATTTGCCATCTTTATATCCTCTTTGGTGAAATGTCTGTTCACGTAGTTTGCCCTTTTTCTGATTGCATTGTTTACATTTTTACTGTTTAACTTTGAGAGTTTTAATATTGTAGATATTATTCCTTTGTCAGATATATTGTTTGCAGATATTTTCCTCCAGTCTGTAGCTTGTCTTTTCATCCTCTTTACATGGGCCTACTCAGAGCATAAGTTTTCAGTTTTGATGAGGTCCCTCATATACAGCCCATAACTAACCTGTTGATTTAACCTCCAACATTTCCCTAGAATCCACTCACTTTTCTCCATCCCCACAGGTCCTTTTTGAACCTGCCTCTTCTAGGCTACTGCTGCCATAATGGTAGGTCGCACCCTTTTGTCCCCTGCCTGGAGGTGTTGGTGGGACTCACAACGTCGCTCTCCCCAGAAAAGGTCTCCTTACAGATCCTCCCCTCAGATGTCAAGTCGTAACTCTTCTTATGCCCCGACGTGGATGAGGCATCTGATGGATTCCAAAAAAGATTTGTGGGAATTTGCTGTTCATGGTCAGTCTCACAATGGGCTTTAAAATCTAAATGTTATGTTTTTGCTTCATTTGAAATGTCCTTTTTATTATCCTGATAGTTTTATTTTGAGGGAAGGCAGAAAATTGTCATATTACTTCAGAGGAGCTTATTCTTTTCTTGTTTTGGAGTGATGTACACGTTCTTATATGTTAGACTTATTTATTCTTGTTTTTAACAGTAGTGACAGGCACAGTAGTGAATTTAGGAATTTACAAAACATTGCTTGTTGGATTTTCTTTGTTAGCTTCTTTACTTAATTCTCACTGTCCTGGAGCAGGGAACATCGTAATAGAAATAGACTTTTCCATAAAAGCCATCAGCGTCTTTTGTTCGCAAGCAATACACTCTGCCTCAGCTGATTTCAGCCTTATTGCAAGGCTATCCCAAGTTGATGCAGAAGTTAACAGAGTGGAACTCCAAAGAAGACAGAGTCTCCCATTTCCACTGGAGGAGATCTGGAGATGAAACAGAATTTCTTAGATGTACCGGGAACCCAGAGCCCATGGCTCAATGGAGAAGAGACTTTTTTTAAAAACAACAGAAAGTTACTTCTCTCTTTCCTCATCAAAGCAGGAGATTCCAGACATCAGCTTCAGAAGTGTATCCAAACCCATCAGCTTCAGTAGTGTCTTTGACACAGTGGCGCTAAACCAACCAACACTGGCAAGTCACATTTGGATAATGAGCCCTGAGTCTGGTCCTTGCACACAGTGAGATTCAAGTTTGCGGTTTCATCAGAAAAAGAAGAAAAAGCATGTGTTTTTCCATCTTTCCTTATTTCAGACCATCTGACTAAGCACCAATCAACATGCCCAAGTTTTCAAATCAAAATCCATCTGAATGTGTTTGAGAGGAGTGGAGCGTGGTCACTGATTCTGGCGTGTGACTTCTGGGCCGTGTTTCCATCACCATCTTTGCAAACACACGTGAGGTGTGGTCCCTGCATAGACGGTGACTTATCCTGCAGAGATCTGAAGTGTCATGTTTGAGACTGTACCCCGTGGAAGATGTCGCTGACTCCCGCAGATCTGATAGGTCTTGGATCATACGTGATTCACGGTGGGTTTGCCCTCCAGCACTTCGGGGGGTCTTAGTGTCATGAAGGACACGTCTCCTGTGGCTGGAAGGTGGTGCATCCTGGTGGGAAAGTGTGAGTTGGGGCCAAATGCTTTCTCCTCCTGGTGGGTTCCGTGTAGCCTGGAGGCAGAAGTGCCGTGGAGTTGATGGATCTCCTGGATATGCTGGTGCCCGTGCGTGATGAGTCTGTTCACTGTTAATGAGATTTCTTGGGCTTTTCAAGATATTTAACATTTAATAAACATTTTCAATAATTCAGGAAAATCCCATGCAGTGCTCTTTGGGGAAGCGCTCACAAGAGTGGAATGTGAGTGTAAAGATGAAGGTCAATGTGGACCCGTCCGGCAGACAGCCCCCTGACCTTGTGACAGTGACCCTGAGTGCCGCTTCTGAGAAGTCACCATGTGCCCGGCTGTGCTGAGTGCTGGGCAGCACCACCTCCCTCATTCACGCAGGAAGTCTGGGCTGCTCCCCTCCGCTTTGTCAGAGCCCTCGTGGCAGGTGCTACATACTTGGGCCAACTTGCAGACCTGCTTTTCTATTGAAAATCAACTAAAGATGCAGGATTCTTAGCTTCTCTTGAAAGCAATGGGTAGATTTGTCAGCACAGGGCTGCATTTGCTGCCCAGAGCTGCCTGCAGTGGCTGCTCCATTTCAGCGCGGCCTGTTGTCCTAGAACCACAGCCCTGCCTGCTCACTCCTGTTACCTTTCTGGCCTCATTAGCACTCCAGTTTGAACCCTGCTTCTTGGTAGTGATTACGCCATCCCTTTCCAGTGCATTCCTCTGCTCCCTCTCAGTTGCACTAGACCTTTAGAAATCCTTCCTCTGGCCACACGTCTCTGTGGAGCTACTGCCCCTCTCCTTTCTTTCACAGCCAGTCTTGCTTGGAAGTGTCACTTGCATTTTCCCTCTCCATTGTCTCGTCTCCTCCTCACCAGTGAATCCACTCCATTCTGGTTCTTTCCCCACACTCGACCCAGACACCTCTTGCTTAGGTCGCCGATGCCCTATGCATCACTAAGTCCACCTTTCAGTCCATATCTTGACTGCTCAGCGGGTCACTGACAGCCTGAGCCGGGCTCTGAGCTAGATCGGCATTCACAGCGTCTTCAACCTGCTGCCTCTTGATAGAAGTGAAAACATCATAGAAATAAGAATATTATCTCCGGGGGGTTCTGATGTGATCCCCACGGGGCTGTGCCTCTGGCCGAGACTTGTTATCAGCAAATCCTCCAAGCAAGGAGACGCACTAGGGAGGTCTGCTTTGTAGTTTGTGTTATGAAAACAATATTTTTCCCAGTTGAAGACCACGCGAGAGAGACAGAGAGAGAGGGAGATTACCTGTATTGATCATAAACTCCTTTGGTCAGACCTAGGCTATAATGCAGTTTAATAGATGAGAAAGGAGCTTGTTTCTAACTGTGGAAAATCTGCTCCTCCTGAGAAGGCCCGCTGGGGACAGGAATCGATGAGGACGGATCATGCAGGGGGCACTGCTCACCCCTTTACTGTTGGTTAGAAAGAAGATTGTCCCAAAGCCCACTGCTCAGAGCCGGCCTCACTGTTTTTTCCAACAATTCAGGAGTGAGAGAGTGAGGTGGAGGATTCGGAGTGAAAAGGTCAAGAGGATCACTTTAGAAGCTGCATTCTAAGCTCAGTTCTTTTCTTCTTATGTTGAGAATGAATAACATGTTGAAATGCAGTCTTGGAGAAATTCAACCCAGGGTGTCTGGGATAAATGATTTATGTGTTTATTCCATGGGCAAAAGGCTCCTGGAGAGAACATTCCAGAAGGAGGTCCAGAGGACGCTTTTGACATGGGTGGAGGGTGGAATCTGATGCAGGACCTTGGAGGCCCCAGGGTGGGCCTTGGGTGGGGTGCCCATCTCCCTGGGTCCTGCCCAGACTGCACACAGGGTATTTGTTCCACAAGAAGATCAAAGCACGCCCCTCAGGGTGCAAATAGGGGAGGTGATGCCGCTGCCAGAGCCCGAGGAGGCAGGAGAAGAGGATACCCGGGGACTGAAGACCTGCACCTGAGGTCCGAGGGGGCACTGGCCCACTGCGACTCCGGGCAGGCTCTGTCAGCACACGATTGGGGGAGAATGACACAGGTGAGGTCGGATTGCCCACAGCCATCGGAGGAGCTGAATAAAATCGGGAGGGACAATCCCGTGACCCCAAGATGTGAGTGATTTTGACGTTGAGGAAACTGCCGTGGAGATGTCCATGCTCTCTCCCGGTGCAGGGAATCTGCAGAACTGCATGAATCGCCTCCCCAGCCGGCTGTAGGTGTGAAGAGAGCTTCATCTCAGGCCCTGGAAATGGGACGGATGCAGCTGGGCTGTCCAGTGGACTGAGAAATGCTTTTGGACCGATGGAATCGTGGAAGGCGTCTTAGTCCTTCGGGCTGCTGTAACAGAAGACCACACGCTGGGATTCTTGTGAACAACAAATGTTTATTTCTCACGGTTCTGGGGGCTGGAGGTCCGAGATCAGGTGCCAGCCTGGGTGGGTGCCAGTGAAGGGCTTCCTCTGGGTTGTTGACTGCCGACTTCTGGCCGTGTCCTCATGTGGTGGAAGAGGCCAGGGCGCTCTCTGGGGTCTCTTTTAGGAGGTCACTAACCCTGTACATTAGGGCTCCGCCCTCACGGGGTGGGGGGTCCAAAACCCTGCCCGGCTTATCTGGCCTCGGCCCCAGCCCACGGGACCCTTCCGCCCTTGGCATCCAAGTAAGGAACGTGTTGTGGTTTGGGGCGGTGATTCGACCTTTGAACCCGGTAAAACCCCTCTTTTCCAGCTCCCCCTCTATCCACTGCTCCGGTGCACAACCACCTCCTGGAATACAGGGGCGTCATCTCGCAGCCAGGACCCCTGAAACAGAGCCCTCCGATTGGCGAGGGGCGGCTCTTGTGAGGGCGCCCGGTGGAGGGAGTCCCTGCTGGACTCCACCCCCGGATCTCGGCCGCGTGGCTCAGCCTCCGGCTGAGCATCCTTCATGGAGACCAGGCCAGTGAGGCCCTCTCCTTGCCAGTCCAGTGTGTGCTGTGCTCAGGGCACATCGAGGACATCACTGTCACTGTCCTTGCCGGCTCTGTCGGCCGTGGAGCTCTCCTTTGGGAAGCATCCTTTGTGTGTGTGCAGGTCTCTGGAGAAGGCACCTTGTTTGCATATTGACTAGGGAATGACAGTTACTCCTTAACCTAACATGCATTTTTAAGTCCTGTCAGAGCCTGACATTTTACTTCTGATTCTCTTCCCTCTTAATAATTTCTGGAAATAGAGGCATTTTGGGGTAGGAGAGTGAGAAGTATGTGTTTTGTCTATTTGTAGGATTGTGTTCAGCTGCAAGAAACAGAAGAGACACTGAGAGCCTGGCCCAATGGGGATTTACTTTCCTCCCCATCAGACATTCGAGGAAGGCAGTTCAGGGCCAGTGTAACAGTCCACGAGGCCCTCAGGACCTGCCTTGGCATGTGGTTTGGGCACCATTGTGCTGCCTCATGGTTACAAGAGGGCTGCTCCACCTCCCACATCACAGTTGCATTCCTGGCAGGAAAAATGGGAGAGTAGAGGACAGATGGGACTAGCCAGTCGAGTCCACCCCTTAAAGGAATCCTCCTCCTGGGACTCCTGCTCTTCTGCCTGCATTTCACTGGTTAGAGTTCTGCCACATGACCAAACACCTCTGCAAGGGTTTCTGGGAAACATAGTTTTATAGCTGGGCACATTGCAACTCTGAACAATTGTGTTCTGTCACTTAGAAGAAAGGGCACATGCACGTTGCCCAGGCATCATCAGAGCCTGCCAGAGTCCCCTGAGGAGGTAGGTCTGGCTCTATGGGGCCTCCCTGGGCCCCCCACAAGATCCGGCTTCTGAGCAGAGGCAGCCAGAGAGCAGATGAGGGGCCGCTCCTGACGGAGAGTGAAGTCAGCCTCGCCAGTCCTTTTCTAGTTCTAGGCACGATGTCAGTAATCCATCTAGAAGGAGATTACAGGGAAGCCTTGCCAAATCCTTCATCCCGTAGCCACATTCCTCAAGTCAACAGATCAAGTCCATCGGGGGTTGGTTCCAGAATCCCATGGAAGCTCTGAGCCACGGACAGGCAGAGGGAGGTGCTGGTGCTAAGGGGGCTGAGTGAGTTTGGACGCATTGGTGTTTGCTCTGTCCTGGAAAACTGTCTTTGCTGTGGATTGATGATTGAATACACAGCGGGCCAGAATCCAGAGAACAGTTGTGTCTTAGCCCTTGGTGTTTTAACTTCCAGGCCTGGGCATTGGGTTTCTTTCCATGCCTCTGGATTTGGGCAGCAGGTATCTGATAGAGCAGAACTCCAGATATTGCGTGAGGAACAAGAACTTTAATCTTACCCACCAAACAGAGAGGTTGGGGCGGGAAGGCCGCTGCAGAGACACTCCACGTGGTCTGGGGTCGGGATGGGCTCGTCACTTTAGATGGTCATGTTGTGATTACTTTTCCAGTGTGACAGGATAACAATTTGGCAGAGACAGCTTGGCATGGCCAGTTTTAGGCAACAATTTGTTACCTAATTCCTGTTGACAGACACTCGTGTAAGTACATGTGTCTCTGGAGACTTGATGTATCGATTGGGGAAGACAGTCTAATACCTTAATTCCTTAGAACTAGCCTCAGGCCGAAGCCACAGGAGCATGTCTTTCTCATCAGTGTGTAGAGACACTCTTACCATTAGTGATGGCTGCTTTCCCATCTTATTCATTTCCTTGTGTTTCCTGTACGTGTAAATTGGATAGAGTTCAGTTGTGACTAGGTAAAGAAAATAAACACATATGGATTGGGTCCTTTAGAATTAAAAGACACTGTTTAATTTCATGACAAGAAGAACAAAGGGAAGAAACACCCAACTTTAAATGCTAAGTGACATTTCAAGCAGCACGGCTCGGAAGCCAAGGTGAAAAGCTGTGACACTTTTGTAGATGTGTTCAGATACTGTCTTTCTTGCCTGACTGCAGCGCTGAGATTGGGGGAGCATGCTCTCAGCATGGAAACGTGTTCACTTGGGGTGCAGCCCCTGTGTGGATTTTCTCTTCTGCCACTTCCTTCGCTCCCAAAAACTGTCATTAAATGGAATTTGGATGGTGTGGTGCCCGTGACCTCCCTCTGAAGACCAGAGACGCAGGTGTCTGAGTTGCAGTTGTGCACTGCGAGCCACTGACATACGAGATGTAGGGGGGGAGATCCAAGGGCCCTTGTAACACAGTTCAGTCCCCATGACAATGAAAAGAGAGAGAAAATTCAAGTGTCACCCACCTTTGTTGAGTAACATGTCAGGTCAGGGTTGGGCCCTGGAGCCGGGATGTCTGTCCCTTAGGGTGAGTCCCTCTAGCCATGATGTGGCTTCAGGTCTTCTCTTGTGAAATGTGGCAGTAGTGTACACAGCTGACAGGATGCTGTAGGGATTGAATGACTTCATACCTGGAGACATTAAAACAGTACGTGGCACAGAGCAAGCACTTAGAAAAAATTAACTATTGCTATGATTAGGTCCCATCAAGGAGCTCATCCACGTGATCCCAGTAGAGACTTGTAACCACCTGTGAAGTAGGTGTTCGGGATGGTTGGATGTAAGCAACAGAAACTACCTCTGGTCCTTTTAAGCAGTAAGGAATTTATTGGAAAGATAAAGACTTGTATCAAAGTGAGGGCATGAAAACTACAAAAAGCAAACATCTTAGGCATCACACTATTTTTATCCTAAGTGTTAGCAGATTGGTGAATATTGTAAGAACAGAACTTGGAGATTCCAACAGAAATCATGCTGTTCCTGGGTGTCTGTCTTTCATTTTCCCCCTTTCTAAAATTCCCTCCCTCCCGTCTTTCCTTCTTCCCTTCTCTCTGGTTGTCCTCCCAGGCTCTGCCATGTCTCGCCACCCCTTCAGGACACAGGCACGGGTGACTGGGTGTTCCCATACCCCAGAGCCACCCAGGCACACAGGATGATCTGCTCTGCAAGTTTCACGTGAATCCGAGGACCTGGAGCCCCAACTCACGACCATGTGTGTGAAGCGAGGAAGGGGAGGTGGCCGCTCCAGTGTGAGGTGCAGGGGCCACCACGTTCCCCCTTCCTTCCTCTTCCAGGAGAAGGCAGGTGGGTGTTCCAGGTCTCCGGACCTAAGGTGCTTAGAGATAACTCACTGCAACCTCATCTGTCTCCTTCACCATCTCAGTGTGGCTGTGTAAGCTCCACCCTCACGTCAGCTGGCCCTCTCTCAGTTCTACACTAAAAGGGGTGTGGAGCCACCATAATGGACCTCAGGCACAGGGGGACCCAGGGTTCTGGCCAGGCCATCAAATATTTGTTTCTGCTTCTGAACTGCCTTCCTCTTGTGGGGTTAAGAGGGGGCAGGGAGAGAGGATGGGGTAAGGGGATAGATGGGGCAGGTGGGGAGAGGAGGGGTAGCAGGCATAAGATGGGGTGGGTGAGGAGATGATGGAGTAGGAGAGAGAAGATGAGGAACGTGGGGAGAGGATGGGGTAGGAGGCATAAGATGGGGCAGATGGGTAGGATGGGGTAGAAGGGATAAGATGGGGAAGGCGGGGAGAGGAGGGGGTAGGAGGCATAAGATGTGGTGGGTGAGCAGATGATGGGGTAGGAGGGATAAGATGGGGCAGATGCAAAGAGGATGGGGCGGGAGGGGAGAGCGTTGGGTGGGAGAGAGAAGATGGGGCTGGTGGGGAGAGAATGGGGTAGGAGGGATAAGATGGGGGTGGGGAGAGGATGGGGTAGGAGGGAGAAGATGGGGGTGGTGAGAGGATGGGGTAGGAGGGAGAAGATGGGGGTGGGGAGAGGAGGGGGTAGGAGGGGAGGTGACTGGGCCTTCTTCCTCATGTCCTTCTTCTTGGCGCCCCCAGGAGGGCAGGTGTGGAGGGAGACCCCATTGGACAGTGATGGTGAAGACCTCTTGGTTTGTGTGTTTAACTTTGCTCCTGTCCATCCTGAGGAGTCCTGGCAAGTACCTGAGGCCCCCTTTCCTGCGGGAGGGTTGGGCTGTGTGATGGACACCTGGGGCCCCTGCATCTGCCATGAAGCATCCCCGGGTCTGCCTGATATGTTGAGTGTGGAGCTGACACATGGGGACGCAGGTCTGACCCCTTATCCTCCAGCATCCTTGTCCCTATCCACCTGATCTCTGAGTGGTGACCCAAGTGTGTGCACCACATCCCTCCACGTCCTACTGACCAGGACAGATTCCTCACGGCCCAGTGGCCTGGTTCTCAGGTCAGTCCCCACGTCCTCTGGGTCCCACATCCTGGACATCACTCAGTGGCTGCTGACTCAGCTGGTGCCATTTCTCCTGGTTGGGCAGACTGTCTCAGCTTCTGCCCTGCCCCTCCCTCCCCTGGTCTCCTTGCTCCATCTCTGTCCCTGCCCCCCTCCCCCTCTATGGCTCCAGCCATAGACTGTGAGATCCCCAAAGGCAGGTCCCCACCTTCACCATCTTTGCATCCTCAGCTGCCACCACAAGGTCAGGCCCACGTGAGGACTCATTCATTCATTCATTTGTTCATTCAACAGATATTTATTAAATTCTGGGACACCCAGGGAAGGAGTCAGGTGACACCCCTGCTCTGAGGGTCTTTACAGTGTAGTGGGGAGACGGGCAGTAAACAAATAAATGAACAATGAAGAAAACAGCACAGCTCCAAGCGCCCAATGGAAATAACATAGGAGATGGGCCATAGTCTGGAGTCTCTGCCATGCTGCGGCCTGGGGACCCCCTCATCAGCTGGTTTTAGCTGGTTCCCAGCTCTACCTCCTCAGGGGGGCTGGGGGATGCTGGAGCCAGGAGGGCAAGGAACTTCCTTAGACAGAGTGAGCTGGAAGTGGCTCACATCAGGATGCCTTTACTCCTGGCCAAAATCTAGAGCCAGGACCATGCAGAGCTGCAAGGGATACTGGGAAGGGTGGTCTCTGCAGGGAATGCTGGGAAATGTATTCTCTGCAATGCATTCTGGGAAATGTAGTCTCTGGTGAGAGCCAGGTCCTCAGCTACAATTCAGTGGGTGGGTGTCTGACACTAAAAGGAGGAAGGGGAGATGGATGCAGATGGACAAAGGGTCTCTGCACCACTCTGCAGTACCTTATTACTTTAGCATTGCATATCTTTTATTGAAAATGTGAATCTCTCCTTTTGCAATAGATGTGCTCCTAATAAGGAAGGGATTACAACCCCGTTTTTACAGTTGTATGATAACCAGAACAGTGTGTGGTTATGAAGATGAAGGCTCTCGACTTCCCCTCCTCCACTGATCCCTTTACCAAGGACTGACTCATAATCAGGGGTTGCAAACCTGCATGTCCTCCAAGAGCAGACAGGACACACAGACCTGTGAAATGGCTGGGGTAGGAGAACAGGCGGAGTGGGGGGGGGGGGCAACACCTGAACCACATGAAAGCACACAAATTTTTTACAAAGGGTCAGACACTGTCAAGTCCAAGCGAAGCAGTTTTGAGGGCTGAGCCCAGCATCCCAGCAGCTTGCTGACTGACCCCCATTTCTGTACAACGGCAGCCTAGTTTTCAAGCCCAACTTAAATACATAAAGGAGATAGTTTGTAAACCAAAGCACTCACAGATGGCAGTGCAGATAACCACCTTTAGGTTTATTTGTTTCAAAAATTCAGATTATTATTTTCTTGGTGGAGACCTTAGAAAACCCCTGTAAATCTCTCTCTCCAATAAAGTCTGCAGAAAGCATTAGGATTTCTAGTAAAGATCAGACTCCTTGGGCTTCCTACGGCTCCCCACCCACCTCCATCACCAGCCCCCGCTGGGCCCATTTATTACAGCCACTGGGGTGGACTGTCGCTCGGCCTCAGGGAACTTAGGTGGATGGAAAATGGATGATGCTGTGTGGGCGCCGAGCTCAGGAGGAAAATGGATGATCAATAGAACATGCTGGAACTCCCTGGGGCAAGTAGCTAAACTCAGTGCAGTTGAAGAGCTTCAATTTGGGTTAGAATGCCCGGAAAAGAACACTATGGAGATACAGAGGGATGTTCCTTCCTGTTCACCTCACCTGGGGAGTCCTGGCCAGCCCTGCAGGGTCCTCAGTGTGACTCCCGCAGGCCTCTCCCCGAGATAGGGTTTTTAGAGGACATGTGCACACACGTGCACACACACACACACACACGGGCACCACAAGCATCAGCAGTGGATGCAGCCGAACTGAGGTGGGAGCCTTCCTGGAACTCACGTCATCCTGGTCGCTGTGGTGAGGGCCCCGTCTCTCAGAGCCTGAGAGACAGGGTCACGAGCCGTGGCAGCCAGTCGGGCCGGCACCTGGTTGATGTGGTCTGCACAGGGTTTCAGAAGGAACGGGATTAGATGTCAACACTTAACATCTGTTTTCTCTCGAACAACTATAAGCCCTGGCGCCTGGACGCTGTCCCTTCCTGACAGCACTTGGCTGGAGCTGAGCAGCTCCTGTCACCGACGCGGCCCCTGTAGGACCCTGAGCCTGCAGGCTGATGTAAGCTCTGCGTGAAGAGGGTGCTGGGCTGGGTTCTCGCAGGCCTGAAGCCGCCATCTATCCTCCTGTCAGCTTTCCCGTCGTTAATTCCATCAGGGGCGCATGAGCCGTGTCCTTCATTCTGATGGGTTGGCGTTGGCTTTGGGCCTAAGTAAAGACAGTCTGCAGGCAGCCGGGCTCCCCGCCTTCAGTTATTAATTAAGGAGGAGCTGGAGGCTGCTCCAGGGCGTGGTGAGGTCAGGCTGCGCGGAGAGCCCCTCAGAGGGAGGCTGCTTCCCCTAGATTGTCACCCTGGGCTTCCTCTGACCCTCACACAATCTGAGGCTGGTGGGAGCGGTGCCCAGTGAGCACCGTCCTGACTTCCCTTCAGACGCCAAGGTCCTGCTCGAGCACGTGTGCGGTGAGCGGAGGAGGGTGACACGTATCCGCTGTCCTCTGGGAGTCCGTGAGGGCACTTGGATGGGTTCACAATAGTAAAGATTATTACATGGATTAGTGTCTTGTTTACGTACACACGGCGGCACCTCATTTAATCCTCACAGTAGCCTGATGAGGAAGGCACTCGCCACCAGTTTCCACGGTGAGAAC
Organism: Tapirus indicus; assembly: GCA_031878705.1. NCBI lineage: Eukaryota > Metazoa > Chordata > Mammalia > Perissodactyla > Tapiridae > Tapirus > Tapirus indicus. The sequence continues at coordinate 9,336,890 of CM062938.1, forward strand.
ATGAACCCAGAGAGGCTCAGCCAGTTCCCTGAGGCTGCACAGCGGGTCCCGGTGGCCCTGGGAATAGAACCAGGTGTCTGGTGGCTCCGAAGCCCAGGCTTTTCCCTCTGGCTGTTTTCTCCATCCTGCTCCCACGCTCCTCATTCTCCACCTGCGAGCTTTTCCTTCTTAACAACACACGCCCTCCCCCAGTCTCTGTGGCTCCTGCAGCTTGTTTCAGAGAAAGCAGGGAGTGGGGCCCGCCCTCTTCTCAGGCAGACACCAGATTGGCCCCTGCTGGACACGGAGGATGACACAGGGGAATAAATGGCAAAGGAGCTTCCAGTGCTGCTTTGGGATCTTAGGGAAGCGTGGCGGCTGTGAGTGCAGGAGAACCCCCATCTCCACCACTTTCCTGTGATGGGTGTTTGGGCCGCTTTTGCTGTTTTGCCACCACTGTCCAGGCTGCAGAGAATATCCTGGTACCTACGTTATCGTGCACACATGGAGCCTCTGTAGGACAGATTCCTAGCACAGCACTGGCACTTAGTGAGTCCTTGATAAATAGTCATTATGTGGATAAGTTCATCTAAGTCCAGCTGTGATCAGCAGGGTCACACGTCCAATTACTTATTTTAGATGTGTCTGTTAGATTCTGCTTATCCTCATCAATGATCCTCCACACCCACCACATCATCGCATCCCTGTGACGTCACCACCATCATCATCACCATTATCATCATCCCCATGATCACCATAACCACCAAAATCACCATTATCACTTTCACCGTCACCATCATCACTGTCATCGTCACTAACACCATCACCACCAAAATCACCACCATCATCACTTTTACCATCATCATCGTCATCATAACCACCATCATCCTCATCCTCATCCTCATCCTCACCATCATCATCACCATCAACACCAAAATCACCATCATCATCACCACCATTGTCGTCATCACTTTCACCATCACCACTGTCATCATCACCAACATCATCATCATCTTCATCATGACCATCATCATCATAATCGTCATCATCACCACCATCACCATCATTATCACCTTCACCATCATCATCACCATCATCACACCAACACTGTGATCATCATCACTGTGATGGTTAGTTTTGTGTGTCAATTTGACTAGCCATGGCATGTCTAGATTAAGCATTATTTCTGGGTGTGTCTGTGAGGATGTTTCTGGATGAGATTACCATTTGAGTAGGTGGACTGAATAAAGTAGATAGCCCTCCCCAGTGTGGGTGAGCATCTTCCAATCCATCGAGGGCCCGAATAGAACAAAAGGTGGAGGAAGGAGAAATTCACTTTTTTTGCTTGTTGCCTGCCTGCTTGAGCTGGACTGTATCGTCTCATCTCATCTCATCATCCCTTATACCAGAACATACACCATTGTCTCCCCTGGTTCTCAGACCCTCAGCCGGACTAAATTACACCACCAGCTTCCCAGGGTCTCTCACTTGAGATGGCAGATCATGGGACTTTTCAGACTCCATAATCGTGTGAGCCAATTCCTCATAATAAATCTCCTTTCGATATTAGATAGATAGATAGATAGATAGATAGACAGACAGACAGACAGACAGACAGATAGATAGATAGATAGATAGATAGGTAGATGGACAGGGATATCATGTAGATATACATATGGATATGGATATAGATATATCCTACGGGTTGCTGTGGAGAACCCTGACTAACACATTCATCATCATCACCTTCACCGTCATCATCACCTTCACCACCACCATCATCACCATCACCATCATCATCACCTTCACCATCATCACCATTAGCAGCAGCATCACCAGCATCACCTTCACCACCACCATCATCATCACCTTCACCATCATCATCACCTTCACCACCATCATTACCTTCACCACCATCATCAGCCTCACCATCATCATCACCTTCACCACCATCATCACCTTCACCACCATCATCAGCCTCACCATCATCACCTTCACCACCATCACCATCGTCACCATCATCACCTTCATCACCATCATCGCCATCATCATCATCACCTTCACCACCACCATCATCACCATCATCATCATCACCTTCACCATCATCATCATCACCTTCACCATCATCACCGTCACCTTCACCATCATAATCACCTTCGCCATCACCATCACCTTCACCATCACCATCACCTTCACCGGCGCCATCACCTTCACCATCATCATCACCTTCACCACCATCATCACATTCACCACCACCACCATCATCATCATCATCACCTTCACCATCGTCATCACCTTCACCATCATCATCACCTTCACCCCCATCATCACCTCACCATCATCAGCATCATCACTCTCACCATCAACACTTTCACAATTAACATCTCTTGGGCACTTCTGTTTAGAACATGCTGGGTTAAGAACTTTGCACACATTATCTTACTTCATCTTCCCAGTAATCACTTCTTAAATGGATGAGTTCATTAACTCACCAATGATCAATAGAGATCTTAAGGCTTCGCTTACTTGTCTTAAATGCTATATGTATAATAATAATTCTTCCTCCCCTCCATCATCCTCCCACTAGCCTTCATTGAGTATGCATCATTTGCCAGGAATGATAACTTAGTCAGTTCTCACAGTAACCATTTGCAGTAAGGATTCTTGTCATCCCATTTCACAATGAGGCAGCTGGGCCTCAGAGAGGTAAACTTTCTTGCCAACATCACCTAGCTACAGAGCAGCAGAGCGTGGATTTGACCCAGGGAGTCTGGCCCCACAGTCGTGATCGCTAGGACCATCCCATTGCTTCCCAGACACACAGGCCACTGACCTTCTGACCTGGGCACTCATCCTTACACAGCTTATGTCTCAAGTATCTGGAGACCCGGAAAGCAGGAGGTACTGGGGTGAATTCATGGTCATCAGCTCCTGCTGTGGCGGAACTCTGCGTTTGTCTGTGGTTGGAGCCGGAAGAACGTGTCTGGGCTGCAGACACTCTGACTTGGCACAAAGCTGGCTGTTACTCGGACGACTCTGAGGCTTCAGCTCCAGACGTGTTAGCATCTTGCCAGGAAGCTGTTTTCCATTTCCCCTTCATTGTAATTTCAGATTTCAATCAAGGTAGGACTTGTGAGAGCCTAAAATTGTCCTCCCTGCAAAGGATGGCTGGTGTTCTAGACAGAGAGAACAGAGGGGAGTGAAATGCTCGAGCTGATCTTGTAACTGTTCTCGTTTTCATGGTGGCAACAGCTGTAGCTCCGGCAGAAGCCCACAGAGCAGCTGTAGTTGGCGCGAGTGTGGTCCTGTCCCTCCCCCGCGGTCCCGATGCCCGATGCTCTGGGTGTCCCCCGTGCCTCGTCTCCAGAGAGGGTCAGGCCCAGAGACTCTGCTGGAACCACAGCCCTTAGATCCTGTAGACGTGAATGCCCAACGTCAGCGCTCACCAGGAATGGGTGCGGCGGATCCTCGCTCCTCTGCTTTGCTCCGGAAGTGGAGGTCTCTGCGCTTCGGGGTCATTCACGGCATTTCCAGAACCTGTGACTGGGGCTGTGCTGTATGCATGGCATCCCGGACGTCCACCTGGTGGAGCCCATGGGTTATGTTCCCCAAGAGCAGGGCCGTCCGCTTCCTCCTAGAGAGGAAACTTGTGGTCTCCATTCTTTCCACCTGCTAGGCACCAGCCCTGCGTCTGGATCCTTCTCCCAACGCTGGACCGTGGCTGCAGGTGCGTGTGCGCTCTAGACCCTGGGCTGGTGCCAGCCCTCTACTGACCATCAAGTTGTGGAAGTTATTAAGCGATTTATCAAGACTTCCTGAGGTGAGGTGGCATCAGGTCGTTGACTAATAGACACCTGTTATTCACGCCGTTATTAGAACAATACAACATCGAAAATGCTTTTATGTTGAGCAGATAGAACAGCAGTCAACCGTTTGTAAAATAGGATTGCAGCCATAAAATACATGATTACTGAAAAAAAAATAGTTCTGAGAGGCAACACACAAAGTGACATTTGATTGTGTTACGGTGTGGGTACTTTGGATGTGATTCCACCTCCCCTCCCCAGACCTCCCGTATGTAGTTGGACTGTTGTACGTTTGAAGCAAGCCTGTTGCAGAGCCAGGACAGCTCCCCGGGAAGCTGCTTTTCCAGGGGATTCATTAGATCTGGCACTCGGGTCACATGGAGCTGACTCTGCCCCCAGAGGCCCCCAGAGAGCTCCAGCTCTGAGGAGCTCAGGCCCTGGAGCCAGATGCAACCTTCCCTTCTCCTGCTCCTTCCTCCTGCTGCCTGGTGGGTCCAGCTGAGACTCCCCCAGGGCAGGTCCTCTGCGGGCAGGAGCCTTGGCCACTGAAGGTACAAACAGCCCCAAGTACTTCGGAGTTTCTTTTGTCTCCCTCCTGATCCCAGGGATCTGAGAAATGCAGTTTCCTTGCCAGGAGCTCTTTCTCCAGAAGCCCTCCTTGTTGGCGGAGGGTTCAGTGGGAGGAATAGGGGATGGATCCTTGGCTGTCTCTGCTTCTCGCCCCCACCCTTCACTGCAGGGGGAGCAGAGGGAGAGGCTGCGTGCTCAGGGCGCTGCATCAGACAACAGGCCCTGAGGATGTGTCACTTTCCCGCTCTCTCAGCAGCCAGAAGTGGGCTGTTTTCAGAAATAGAATTGGATTCACAAGGGATATGCATCAAAATTCACGTGTGTGTGTGGAAGGGGAGGAAGTCGTGTTTCCAATGTCTGTTCTCCAGAACAAACTCCCCAGACAACGGGGGGGTGGGAAATGCTGCATCTCCACCTCCCTGTTGGAGATTCATAAACACATTAGCTCATAAAAGCCTCTGAGCTACACAGTGTCCTTGGGAAGAGAGTGCTGCCCTGTGGTCAGGCCAGAGTTCCCAAAGGTGCTTTTGAATACAAGGCCCTTTCTTTGCAGAGTGACAGAAAGCTCTGGGAAATGCTGATACAGAGAAAGTTTTTAAAAATTAATTCTCAGTATTAGAGATTTCTTCCAACTCCCAATCCCCAGACAGACTCTGACGTGGCATTGAAAAATACCAGGCAGATTCTTTTGTCTTAATTCAATCTCAAGTGGCAGAAACACAACACAAAGCAGCTGTTGCAAAAACTAGAATTTACTGCTCATAAAACAAAAACATCCAGGTGATGGCTTCATGACTCGATCTGGGGGCTCAAGTGACATTATCAAGATTTTGTCTTACTTCTTCCATCCTACAGATCTGACTTCTGTTTGCACCTTGGCTGTCCCCATGTGGCACCAAGATAGCTGCCTGGATCTGAGTCTCACCAATATCTGCATCTTCTCGGAAAGCTCGACATTCTCCTTTCTCAGCAGTTTCAATGATAAATCCAGGATACTGAGTCTCATTGGTCCACCCAGGGCTTCATGTCCCTCCCTGGGTCAGTCTCTGGCAGGGGAATTTGATGATGTAGTTAGCTGGCCTTAGGTCACATAGCCATCTTAGATCAGGAGAGGAACCAGCGCCCCGGGCCACACAGAATGATGGAGGGTGATGGCTCACCGAGGAAAATGCAGGTTCAGTTACTAGAAGAAGGTGGACTGTGTGCAGATCCAGCAACACCAACAAATGCCCATCATTCTTCAAGTTCCCAACAATCTTGTCTGCTCCCCCTTTCCTCCTCATGCCTCTTGAGTGGCTGATCTCCCTCCTCCCATCACTGCAGGGCCACCCCTTGCCCAGGTCATCCATCCTGACACGGAACCGTTCCCTCCTTATCCTCATGTGGGGTGTGTGTGTGATATCTGTGTAGTTAGACTAGGCTCTTGGGAGACCTGCATCTTCTCTCACATGTGCTCCGTGAGCCCAGCTCCTGGCACACAGTGCCTGCATCTCTCAAGTGCCAAGTTCGAGCTTAGAGAATGGAAGAAAGAACGATTGGAAGGAAACTTGAGTCCAGGCAACAGTAATTTCCTGCCCTGATTTTTTGCAGGTTTTCTTCTGGTCTGTATTGTGCCAATATCATCTGCCTCGATGGCTACAGAGAGGAGAGTCAGTGAGGAAAGAGGATCCGTCTTCTCACTGGCCCTCCTGACTGTCGCACCTTCCACGGTTAGAGCACGTCAGGGTCTCCGCGTCCACTGCCTCAGTCCGGTGCATCGTTCCATGTGGGGCATATGAGGCTGGTTTTCCCCAGGTCCTGGGCAGCAAGGAGCAGAAGGATTGAGAAACAACTCCAGCTCAGCTCTTCCCAGTCACACAGATCTGGTTACACATGGAGCCCAACTTGGTGACCCTGTAGCCCATTCATGGGTGGTCAGCCCAATGCCTAGTATACAGTCACTGCTCAGTAAATTACAGTCGAGTGACTACATGAATGTACAAATGAATATTGTGCACCAAGCAGGTGGGTCTCAGGATTCCCATTGCTCAGTGGGGGGATGGAGGTCTATGTGGTCCAAGATCTCATGTCCCCATTTTGAAACCATGTCTTATGAATCCGTAGTTCAATCAGGAATGGGATGGGATGGTGCTGCGGGCCCAGGTCACGTTTCCAAGTTCCAGAGAGATTATCCTTTCTCACAAGAAAATAAGGTTTGGCTGATCCCCAGGGGCTGGGCCAGGATTCCCCAAGAAGCACTGAGGGGGAGGCTGTGGGAGAAGTGGGGAGGCCAGTGGCTCATGCTTGCCCTCTGTGCCTCCATGTCCCCTGTCTCTGGAAGCCCCATCTCTTCCAGATGCACCCCAGAGCCCAGGGAGTACAGCACCATGAACTGTCCTCCCAGTCTGATGACAACTCACACTTTCCATGTCACCAGTGATGGCAGTCAGCACGGACTTACTGGGAGGGTCTGTGGATGGTACTGGAGTCCACCCCTGCCCCCCATCCACATGGATATTTCGTGCATGTGGTGAAGCCAGCCCTTCCTTCCCACCTCCGTGCTCCTTTCCCCAGCGGCTGATTTGAAAGCTCATCTGACTTGGTTCCAAATTCGATGGCACCGACTGAGGCCATGGGCCTGGTGGCTAATTAAGATGAATCCCAGGGAAGATGCTTAAAGACTTGCTTACTCCTCCTTAATTAAAATTCTGCTCAGACACTCCTCATGCCTCCTCCTGCACGGAGGTGCAGCAGAGTCTTCTTGGTACAGTGTTTCCAGAGGACAGAGCGTGAGGGGACATCATCGTGGTGTCATCGTCTGTTTGGGACTGGAGGCTAGGCAGGTGGTGCCAGCCCCGCACACGATCTCCATCATTCCGGCACCCCTTCTTGTCTGTCTCCTGCTGGGTGACGTGTGCTCTGGCGTGTCCACAGGGACAAGCATGTGATGGCCCTGTGAGCCTACTGGGTCCTGCGGGGCCCCAGCACCCGTGCCTCTGTGCTGGAGGAGAAGCATCGGAGGCCGGACTGTGTTCCGAGCTCTGTGGGGCTTCATGGGCCCAGCCGGCTCTCTGTAGGATCCCCAGTGGGTCCCTCATGGGAGGGGTGGATGACAGGGAGATGGGGCTGTGTGGATGCTGTCCCCCTGCTGCCCTTGCTGTTCCCGGGGGTGGGGACTGGTCTGGACAGACGTGGACCAGGCTTCTCGCCCCCTGGCCTTGAGGAGGTTTGGCCCCTGAAGGCACTGGCAAGAGATCAGAGGGCGGGAGGAGGGTGAGGCCAGGTGCTCACCCCCAGGCCCCTGGTGCAGGCTGCGGCGTGGGGGCCGCTCCATCCTCCACAGGCCCAGCGCTCCCTGGTCCCTAACGCTGCTCCTCCCTCTGCCCTCAGCTCTAATTTTCCCAGTGAGTCCATCTCCATAATCTGGTATGCTTATTAATAACCCTCAGATTTCAACTGTGACACCTTTTCCGTCATTCCGTATGTCAGTCCCAGCCCCTGTGCAGGTCGAGATGTGGGAACAGGGACACCATGGAGGGGCCTCTGAGTCGGGCATCCTGGGCACGATGACAGGTGGCCTCTCTGGAGTGAACGTTCTCAGTGACAAGGTCAACTGTGCCTGGTTGCGGCCTCGGCTGATTAATCTTCACACAACACCACACTGTTTGTGCTGAAACACTGAAGCTCAGTGCATTTGCTACAGTGGCATTTGGCTGGGAACGAGTAGCCACAGGTCCTATAACATCAGGAAAATGATCTCCCAGGTCACTGCAGTCCCCAGCAGTCCTTAATGTCTCACACCTGAACTGGCCCATTTGTAGAATCTTTCTGGAACTGAAAGTATTTCTTACTGGACAACCTGCTTCAGCATACATGGAGCTGGAGGTGATGACAGTGGAGCCCAGGAGGAAATGAGAGGTGGAGGACCTTGGGTCGGGGGTGGGGAGAATCTTTGACTCCCACGGACTGGCCACCCCCCTTGGAGGCTGAGGCACCATCTGAGGAAGGACCTTGGATGAGGACAGTGTCCTCTGAGAAAACGAGCTTCAAACAAGCTGGACGAGTCCGAAGACCAAGCAGGGCGGGGGTTGTGCAAGTCCAGGGTGGATGGCACACCTGTCCTGTAGGGGAAATCTGCTCCAGGAGGGGCGACAAGGTGGGGAATGGAACGGGACGGTGGTCTTGGAGCGTCCGTCCTTTGCCTTAGCAGAGCGTCTGGGTGCAGGCCAGCGTTCTCCAAGGCATCGCTTTCAGCTACGGGAGATGTGCCTGTGGCGACATGTCACTGAGCTTTCACATGTGGGCTGTCCCCTGTCCCAGGGCTGCAGGAGGCTCCTCTGCAATCACTTTGCCACATTACAGAGGCTTCAGTCAGAGACGCGGGCTCCCTCCCTTCCCACTCTCGGGGGTCTGGGAGGACAGTCCCAGCACAGACTCCAGGCCCATCAATAATTAAACTCTCCTGGTCAGAGCGCGGACACTGGAGGCGTTTGAAGGGAGAGTTGATGACAAGGGTGCAGCAGGGAAGTGACGGTAAGCACCGTGTCCCCGTCCTCTCTCTGCACTGATTGAACATCCAGATCCGAGGGCCCAGGCGGGATGGGCCCGTCCCAGACGTTTCCCCGGGTGAGCTGAGTTTTCCGTCCGGCTTTGGTCAGTGACAGCTGGGGACCCGGAGGCTGCCCTGCCTGGATCCTTCTCCACCACCCACCACGGTGGGGGGGTCCAGGCACAGGACCCCAGCATCCCCGTGTCCTCCAGGCTTCATTCCTGAGGGGGAACTACCTCCAGCCCCACACCCAGCGCCACCCACCTGCTCACGAGGGGTTAGTATCCACCAACCTGGGACAACAGTCCTGGGGCTCCTTTGCAGAGGGGTCAGCAATGGGGAGACTTAGCCTTCTGATGCCGGGTCTGCCTCCAGAGACTCTGTCTGCTCGCTAGGGGCCCGGACACTGGGCACAGGTGGTCCTCAGTGACCAGTCTGTGGACAGACAATGAAAGGAACTCACGCCCCCCTGCATTTCACCCCACAGCCCCACAGGGCGGCAGAGGCCCGGGGCCGCGTCAGTTCAGACTGTGCCGCCTCCGTGCGTCACGGCTCTATTTCTCCCTTTTGCTCCGTGTGTGTGATGGTCTGACCCCTAAGTCCCGCGTCAAATGCAGCTGATGTATTGCAGTATGATCTGTTTTCATTTTCCCGTGTGTGTGAGTGTAGGATTACATACAGTTTTCTCGAGGCTTCCTCTTTGACTCACGGGTTATTTAGGAGTGTGTTGTTCAATTTCCCAATATTTGGGGATTTTCCAGGTATTGATTTCCAGTTTAAGTCCATAATGGTTCAAGAATGTGCTTTTATGATTTACAGTCTTTCATTTTTACGGCCCAAATAGGGTCTAACTTCAGGAACGTTCTGTGTGCCTCTGAGAGTGACGTGCATTCTGCTGTTATTGTGCAGAGTGTTCTGGAATGTCTAAGTCGAGTTGCTTGACGATGCCGTTCAGGCCATCAGTGTCCTTACTGGTCTGCCTACTTGCTGCACCGGTTACTGAGACGGGGGTTGATGCCTCCTGTGCTAATCGTGGATCCGCCAGTTTTTCCTCTCCGTTCTTTCGGATTTTGCCTCTTGGTATTTGAGTCCTGTGGTTGGGTGCACAGGGATTTAGGATCACCACGTCTTCTCAGAGGATGCACCCTTCTACCTTCTGCAGTGGCCGCTTGTCCCTGAATTGACCTTGTTCTCAGGCCCTTTGCCTGAAATCGGTCTATTTGCTCCAGCTTTCTTCTGCTTCGTGTTTGTGTGGCCCACCTTCCTCCCTCCTTCTACTCCTAGCAGATCAATGTTTTTATGTCTGTTAAAGTGGGTTTCTTGTAGACAGCACGTGGTTGATTCTTGCTTGTTTTTGTCCAATCTGATAACCTCTGAATGTTAACTATTCTGTTTTTCCACTCGCATTTGCGACGGTTGTTGATGGAGTGGGATTCACGTCTGCCATCCTGCTAGTCGTTTCCTACCTGTCCCATTTGTTCTTCATTTCTCTTTTCCCTGTTTTTCTGCCTTGTCTGAAATTAATATACATTTATTATTCCATTTATCTCAATTGACTTATTGTTGATACCTCATTTTAAAACATTTTTCGTGGTTGAACTATGGTTTATATTATTCATTTTTAAATAATCTGAGTCCACCTTCAAATGATGATACACTGTTCCACCTGAAGTGTGAGGACCGTGTGACCCTAGACCCCAACCCCTCTCTGCCCTCCCTGGGGCCTTGTTGTCACGCATTTCAACTTTCCCACACTCAGCTTTTGGCAATTTTAAATTTTTAGTTAATCTTCGTTCTAGCTTTGTTTGGCAGTGTCCAGTTAACCAAGTGCTGGGCGGTTTCTCACTGCAGGCACCTCTCTCTCCCACCCCCACCCCCTGCCCATTTCAGGGTGGCTGTTTGCTCTGCAATCTCAGATCTCTAAAAGGTTCAAGAAAAGTTTTTACTTTGCAGTCCGGCTGTTTGTCAGGTTGTGTGGGTGGGAGCCACACTCTCTCCTGCTCTCTGCCTCCCTACAGTTAAACCAGAATTCACCACAGTTTGTTTATTGAGGTTACAACATGGTTTTAAAAGCAGCTTTTGATAAGATGAGAAAATAAAACAAAAAACAAAAGTTCTACCTAAACAACCAGATCAGATAGAAATGTCACATTTTATTAACGTTTCAGCATCCCAAGCAGTGGGGTCTCCACTTTCATCTGTGGCTACAATGCGATCCCTGAATTATTCTTCCAGTGATTTACTCCACATCTGGTATAAGGAGCTTATAGATGGTTACTGGATGAAATACGGTGACATTCACCTGACACGGCCTCCTCCAGGCTTTCTGACTGGTGAGGATCATGGAGGGAGCATCTGGCCAGGTGTGGAGCAGGACAAGTGAAAGGGAGTGAGGGCCAGACGTGCTCTGTCTTGAATTTTCCTGAAACACTGGATTTGTGTCACTCAGAGCCACTGTCTCCCCCTAATTGATGTGGGATCAGAGCCCAGGCTCAGGTGAGCCTCCTCTCCTAACGTCACAGCAAATGTTATTGTCCTGCTTAACGTGGAGGAAGTGTGCACGCCAGATGAAACCAGACAGACCCCGGCGGAGAGAGAGGGACAAAAAGAAATAAAACACGGCAGAATCTTCGGATAAATTGGCACGATGATGGATCGTAACAGCCAGTGATGTGAGCAGCTTAACAATTATTGAAACACGTCCTTCTCGATCTTAAATACAAAGGCCAAGAAATCACAGAGGACCTATAGTGTCTTATTAATCACTTCAGCACACTTAAGTTTGTAAAACACTTGGCCATAATTTATTATCCCTTTCAATGGCCCCATCACAGACTTCTGTGCACAGAAATCTATATAATCCATTGGTTCAATAAGACGTCTACTTCAAGCCTAATGAGAGGTCTGGGGCAGAGGCAAGCATCTTGGCCTTCAGAAGCAAAGGCTGCATCACAGTGAGACCTCTGAGCTCTCGCAGGTGCTGGTTGTAATGAGGATCCAGAGCTCATGTGGGGTGTTGGAGCGTCTCTCTCTCTCTGTCTCTGTCTCTCTCTCTCCCCCTCTGTGTCTCTCTCCATATATATATATGCCGTCTGTGAGTGGCCGCGGGCTCTGCGGTCTCTCCGTGCCCTTCCCTGAGCCACTAGAACACTGCACGGTCCCGTCTCCTTTCCTCCTGACCGCGAGGGCACTGCTGAGATGTTCACAGGAAACAGCTTAGCTTTGTCAAATGACCTCAGAATTTTTCAGAAAATGAAAGTCAGCGCAGCCCCTGAATCCAGCTGTGGACCCTGTGGCAGAAGGAAACCGGGGGCTCTCCTTCCCCTGCTGGCAGCTGCTTGTCAGCTCCTGTACAGGACCCTGGAGAACTGCCCACAAGGGGGGACAGGTTGTGCTGGAGCCTGTGCCAGAGACCCCTCCCCCCCCGCCCAGCCTCACAGACCCCAAGGGGAGCCTTCCAGCAGGTTCCTAACAAGGAGGGGGTGTTGGGCAGAAGATGAAGAACTTTTCCATGACAAGCCCTAGGCCTGGAACGGGTGCAGGAAGTGAGAAAGAGGCACTGTGATGTGTGTGTGTATATGTTTCCTTTGCCCACCTGTTCACACAGAGGCCCTGAGTCTGGAGGCCGAGACAGGCGGGGCCAGGTGTCCACCCTGAGCCAGTCACAGTGGAACGGAAGTCACCAGTCAACCTGGACCTGAGTCACATGGTCCACCTGGCTCTGGGGTGCAGTGAGCCCCCCAAACCACAGGGCCAGGAAGTGGGGGAGCTGGCTCTTCACGGGGAATCTGGGTCCCTTATGAACATTTAGGGCATGAACACTGGTGGGCACGAGAGATAAATGGACGTAACACCTGGGATGAGGCCTTTCCTTCCAGAATGAGAGGGGACATGTGGGGAAGGCCACCCTGCAGCCAGTGGATGGAGCGCACAGGGGACCCTCACGCTCGGGCTGGAACTGGGGGGAGAGGGGTCGGGGCAGACGGGCCTGAGGTGTGAAGACCGAGCGGGACTCCCAGGGCACTGGTCCCCATGCTGGAATGTTGTTGTAGATGTCACTACCTTTACACAGACTTTAAACTAAAAATATTTAAAGTGACAGCAACTTTCAAATTTCCAAGGCACTGGCACAATTAAAGTTATTTTAGTTACACTATATCTTTTCGGATCTAAAAGGAAAAACAGTAAATATGTCAGCAGTAAAACTGATAAGATAATTATCCTGCAATGAATTCAAACCCTGGGGATTAAACTCACAAGTGGTCTCAGCCCATTTGGGCTTTTCTCAGCTTCTGGAAACCTTCGAGGGCTGTGCTTTGTGAGAGAAAAGATGCTTTGTGGGGTAACAAGAGACCCTGGAGCCCCGCATGCAGGGCCGGCCTGGGGGGAGCAGCGGGGGTGGCAGCATCTCGAGTAACGGCCATCTGGGCCATGCCCCCACCCACCTGTGGCCTCCTCCCCGTTCAGGGACCCCTGTCCTTCTGCGTGTGACAAGGGGACCCTGACAGCTCTGGCCGTGTTAACAGGATCCTCAGACAGCTTCACCTAGAGGAGTTTTCCCCAAGATCTTCTTTTATTGCTTTATTTTTTAAGTAAAAATAAACCATCACTTTAACAGTAGCACATCTGATCCCCAGTTCTCAGGGACTGCTCCTTTCAAATAGGGGTTTTCCAGGATCTAAAGACAAGCTGAATAATTCATACTTTGTTGCCCAGACTCGGGTGTTTTATTTTAACTGTATGAACTTCATGAAAACACGCGGCTGCAGCTTCCCCAGAGCTGACGTGAGTGGACAATCCTTGGTTTTCCAGGGATTTGCGGCCAGGAGCTGTCCGTGCCCGGATCTCGGACTTCTGACCCAGCAGCTCACTATGGCCGTGTCACACCCCCTCCTGGGAGACGCTGGATCCACGTGGTGCACTGTGTACGTTCACGCACAAGTTCATCATTCATTCGTTCATTCAGCGGTCACTTCCTGAGAGTCCACCGAGTCCTGGCGCTGGGCTGCGCTTCGGGGTTGCAGAGACGAAGACAAAGTCCAGCCTTTAGGGAACTCACGGTCCAGTGAGGGAGACAGACTCACAGTCACTGTGCCCAGGGATGAGGGGTAAACCGAGGCACACCAGGTGCCCTGGGGATGTGAAGGATCCAGCATCGGAGCTCCCGTGTGGGAGGGAGGAAGAGCGCACGGAGGAGAGAATCCCTGAGTGGCGAGGAGATGGCGCTCACCAGGTGACAAGTGGTGGGGGGCAGCTGTGTCGGGGGGCAGACAGAGAGTTAGACCCAGTCAGCAGGAACAGGGTTGCTGGGAGGGCGTGGTGCGTCCAGAGAAGGGGCAAGACCCCTACTCTGCACCTTGTTCTGGCTGCAGAGGGTGCTGGCCAGGTCTCCCGAGCTGAGCTGGATAGCACAGCCCCTATCTGGCTCTAGACTTTTCTCTAAAACTCAAATGCAGATAAACCCCACCGAGGAAATCCGAGCTGTTTCAGAAGTCAGGGGAGACTGGACTTCAGTTTGCATATCATGATTTGCATGGTATATTAGAAATGGCTTAGGGTCAGACCGCCTGGGCATTGGCTCATTCATTCATTGAACTACTGCTCCCTGAGAGCCGACTCCATGCTGGCTCTGTCCTGGACTCTGGGGACACTGTGATGTCCTCGTAGAACTTGGTCTCATGGAACTTACATTCTGGGCCAGCAGTATGAAAGGTGGGCAGGTGAACAAGAAAACAAGTAAAGAAGGTGATTTCAAGGTAGGGGTCAGTGCTCTCAAGAAAACAAGACAGGGTTGTGTGGTGTTTCTCATCCCCGAAGCTCAGCACACTCAGAAGGACGGGAGACCTGCACCTTCAGTGCCGCAGAGGCCTGGTTGTGGGAGCTAGGCTGCAATCTGTCGCTCATGAAGGGTTGCGAGGCTGGGCCCCGGTCTCAGTCTGTTGTTGGCAGCTGCTCAGCTGGGTTCACGTTTCATGAGTGGGGTTAATGCAGTGCAGTGCGGGGGAGCTCAGATGCAAATCTCACCCCTCCCTTAGTAAGAGTTGGCCTTGGGCACATGACCAACCTCTCTGAGCATCAGTTTCCTCATCTGTAATCTGGGATGACAAACAGTCCCTGTCTTAGAGCTTGTCATGAGGGTGATGAGACAATGCATGCACCACACTTGGGGCCAGCCTGCACTGTGCAAGTGCTCAGACACTTGTAGCGTTGGTGCTGTCACCCCAGATTTCTCTGGGTCAGTGGGCTGCACCCTCATTGGCTCGTTTCCATGGTTTCCTGAACACATCCACACAGTTTTACTGCATGCCAGGCATGTGCCCTGTGGCGGTCACTATACCTAAAGCTTGTGTCCACCACCACTCAGAGGACAAGCAGGCCACAGCATTGAGACAAAGAAGGGTCTGCCAAGACACCACCCTTTGGTTTTGCCAAATACTTGCATGACAGTCTCCTGAAAGCAAACCTTTGACTCAGGAATGGGGTCCAAATGTGGCTTTAGAATCTGGAGAAACCGTCTGTTCCACATGTGGTCATGGAGACCTGCTGTGTGCTGGGCTGATCTAGCTGTGGGGCACGGCGGTACAAGAGACCAGTGAAAATCCCTGCCCGTGTGGAACTCTCATTCCAGCGGAAGGAGATGGAGAGGTTAGAAGGTAAGTCAAACACGTGATGTGAGACAATTAGGAGGGAGGTGAGAAGGGATGTGGCATGTGTGTACGGGGGAGTGCAGCTTCCTCCTCATAGAGTTAAGGGGTTACCACATGGACAACAACAGATATCTGAAAATAATCCAATTTGTTGTACAAATCTATCCGCTGAACGTGCTGGGTCTTCTTGCAGGATGTAGCCTCACATTGACATGTGGGGAATTGGTCACATGACTCTAAATGATACTAATGGCAGCTTGGACCACGTGCCTCAGACAGGTAAGACCCTGTGTTGGGGCCAGTGAAAGGCACGGGGTGGGAGAGCGACCCTGGCCAGGGTTGTCTCTGACCACAGGTTCACGAGGGCCACATCGCCCAGGAACCCTGAGGTTTCTCTTCACTCATGCCTCGGGTCAGTGACCAGCCCTGGAGGGCCTGCTCTTTGGACCCAAGTTATATGGGGACAGGCTGAGTACAGGGTCCTGTGCCATCTTGGGATGTTGCTCCTCTAGCGTTAATTCCAGTGTTTCTCAAAGTGGGGTCCCTGGGCCAGCAGCATCAGCATCACCTGGGAACTTGTTAGAAACACAAGTTGTCAGTCCTGACCTCCGGACCTGCTCAACCAGGAACTCTGGGGGTGGGGCCTGGAGACCTGTGTCTTCACTAGCCCTCCAGGGGCTGCTCATGCACGCTGACGTCCGAGAATCTCTGCTATCGTAAGTCCTGGTCCACCAATGGAACCTGTGAGCTCTCCTCAGACACCCTCAGTGAGCAGAGAGGGCAGATGGGTGTTTGCCCTTTATCTTGGAAGCAGTTTTAACTTCAGCTCTCAGTGAATGATCGACCATTAGAGTGAGGAAATAAACATTATACTCTAAGGAAACCAGCAAATCTTCTTGGTTGGGATACATGAGCTCTTCTCTGCTAAAATGGCTCTATTCTCGGTGTGCAATTCTGAGGACTTATTTCTTTGGCGGAGGGTCACAGCCATCAGTACTGACAATTGGGGGCATTTATCACCCATCACCCAGCACCAACAGCCTTATCAACGTCTCTAGCACACACAGATGTGGACTCTGTTGGCTGAGTGAGGGGACGTGTAATGAACAATCAATCTGACAGCTCGGTTTGTAAAGTTCTGTAACATGATTATTTATCAGCTGCAAGAGATTTTCTACAGTAAGAGACTTCTACAGAGTCTGGGAAGGAGCTGGGATGGAGATGCAGACATGGGAGTTATTCATATGGATACCTGAAGCCATGGGGGTAGTTGGAGTCCCAAGGGAGAGTTTACAAAGAGAAGGTGGCTGACAGTTGAACCTTGGGGAATGTGTGCATTTAGGGGTCATGAGGAGGAGAGACAATGATGGAGGCAGATCAGGAATCAGACAGGACAGGCAGGGAGAAAATTAAGAAGTGCGGTGCTTGGGATGACAAATTTTCATAATGGAGGAACTGGGCAGTCATCTAAAATGCTTCAGAAAGAATGAAGATGAGACTAAAGATGAGCCGTGGGTTGGAGTGACCATTAGCAAGAACGAGGCCCCTCACTGCAGTCAGGGGCAGGGCTTCTGGATGAAGCCAGCTCTCAGTCCAGAGGCTGGAGGAGGGGGATGGGCTGTGAGGTGTTGGTGGGGTGAGGGGGGCGCCACCTGCTGCCCTCAATTCTCCCCTGAGGCCAACGTGTGACTATTCTCTCCCTGACTGGACAGATGTCCTTAGAGAAGATTTAATCAAGAAAGAATAATGGGCCTAATGGAGTCTGTCCGGATCCATGAGACAGTGGCCTGGCCCCTGCGTGCTATGTAGCCTGCTCGTGTAATTGGAAGTTCTGGAGACTCTTTTACTTTCATTAGCTTAACAAGCTGTGCTTGTCAGTTAGTTTGCAAATAGCACTGTCCCTGTTCTACTCTTGGTTTTACAAATCTGCTGGGTTTTGAGAGATTTTTTTCCCTCACTAATTGAAGTGACTTTCTCTTTTCTCTCCTTGGTATCCACCATTTAGATATCCACTGTAGATGGACACCATGCAGGCCTTTTCCATGTGGGGGTGGGAGCATGGGGCACTCAGAATGCTTACGCTGGGCCCTGCTGGGCCACTCTGTCCTTGGGGCCTTGGGGTGACCCTGTCTCTACAGGGAAGATCACAGCAGCCTGGGTACCGGGCTGTGTGACTCAAGAACCACCCTCTGAGTTGTAATGGTGGCTCTGAACACCGGGTCCAGGCAATGACAAAATTACTCTGACTTTCCCAATGCTCATCCCAGGACGCAGGCCACAGCTACCATGGCTTTGTGTGAAGCTGGTCCCCAAGCATGGAGGTGGCTAGAGAAGGACGGGAGAGTAAAGTCAGATAAAAACAGTGGCTTGCCTGTCCCAGGGACCTGAAATGTAGGTGTGAGGGCTGGAGCTCAAGCTGCCACCTTGGAACATAAGGAGGGATCAGATATTGAGGACGTCCTAGAAACAAGATAGAGGAGCCTCCTTCCCTGATGACTGAGCCACCAAGCCAGCCCTGGACTATGCTTCTCTGCACTGTTTTTGTGAGAGAGAAGTGGACTCTGTCTTGTCTAAGCTTCTGTGGATTGTGGCTTCTGGTTGCTCACAGCTGACTCTCACCTCACCCTATGCAGCCACGACAGGTGCATTTCTCCCTGCTCTGTGCTGTGAGACCAGAGAGCAGCTGCCCTGCAGCTGTGCTCAGCCCTGAGCTCCTCAGAGCACATGGTGTTCACGAGTCTCCTGGGGCTGGTTAGATTGCAGATGCTGATTCCTAGGCCTGGCCAGGGCCTGGGATTCTGCATTTCCAACAGGCTCCCAGGGGATGCCAGGCTGCAGGTCCCCCGACCACACCTGGGGTAGCAGGGGCTTAGAACTCACCTGCCTGCTGGGGTCCCACCCAGGGCAGCTCCTGCTCCAATCCTGCCCGCAAGAGCAGCCCCTGAGAAAAGCAGTCAGCAGAGAGGGTTTACTGTGGATGGGCTGGGCGGGAGGTGAGGGCTCCACAGTGATTGAGGGTCCTGGGGGCCGCTCCATTACTCTTCACCTGGCTGCCCCTGCGACCTTCATTCCACAGCTGGAAATCGGGGCATCGCTGTGATATCAGAGGCCCGGGAAGGATCCGAGGACGAGGAGATAGTTTCCATTCCTGCTTTGTGAACCTCTGAAGTAGGTTTTACCAGCTGTCTGCTGGGTTTTCAGATTGTCTCGCTTCTCTCTTCCAAAGATCGGTTAGAAACTGCAGACTGCAGCCTGGGCCTCTGACTGACCTCACTCACACCGAGGACGTAAGCACCGTCACAAGAGCGGGGCTGCCTGACTCAGAGGGTCCCCTCCCTCCACCCCCTCCCGCCCTCCCTCTGTGTCTCACTGTGGACACTGACAGGGGAGGTCAGGTCCTGACCTGGAGTGCTGGGTTGGAGGAACTGTCACTGCAGCCTCTCTGGGGGTCCGCGGTCCTCAGTGTTGTCTCCTCAGAGGCCCACCTCCCTGTAAGGTAGTGAAGAACATGGATCCCAGTGTCAGGCAGAGTCAGTTTCAGATCCTGGCTCTACCACGTATTAGCTGTGTGACTTTAAGAAATTACTATCTCTTTGGGTCCAGAGGGTGTTCAGGAGAGGGGCAGCATGGGGTGGACACAGTGTTGCAGGCAGTGCCTATGAGCCTGGGGCAGGGAGTGACATGAGAACGGCTGGAAGAGAGCAAGGTCAGATCTAGAAAGGGCTCTGCACTGGGGCAGGGTAGGAGGTCACAAGCCCAGGAATCCAACTCAGATTGGTTAAGGGAGAGAGCGGGAGCACAGGCTCCATGTAGGCTGCAGGTGCAGCTGGATCCAGGGGCTCAATTGGTCTCTGCCTCCCCATCTCTGGCCTCTGCTCTGCTCTCCTCTGGGAGGCACCAGCCTTGTGCTCCCACATACAGGTAAGTCCAGGTTTACCCCACTCCTCCCAACACTCCACTGTTAAGGGTTTCTCATTCCCACAGGTCCCTGGGATTTCCTGTGATTGAATCAGCTTGGGTTGGGGATTGGAGGAATGATTGGGCATGTCTTTGTCAGTGCAGAGTCCTGGGTATGGGAAGGGTCTGTGATGCTGACACTCCTTGAGCTGAGGGGGCTGCAGCCTGACTGCAGGGCTCGAACCCCACTCTGCCATGTTCTAGTTGTAGGACAGGAAGCAGGCCACTGCACCTCTTCCTGGATCTGATGCTCATCTGTAGAATGTGGGTGAGCACAGCTCACAGGATGGGGGGTGAGTGAGTCAATATTCTCAGAGGAGAGGCTGCACAGAGCAGGCATCCAGTGAATGCGAGTGGTCATCATTAGTCACCTACCATAGAGCACGTGGTATTCTAAGTTCCCTCTGGAGATTGGCTGTCACTTCTCTAGTTCACACCTCCTCAGGTGACCTCTGCTCCTGCAGGTGTCGTGTCTCTAGAACCTCTAGAGTTCCAGTTACCCGGAGCTCATGTCACCTATGGTGGTTTTCAGGAGCCCCCGTGCATCTAGTGATCGGTTGGGCATGGAGATGAACCCACCAAACCACCACTGAGTGCCTACTGTGTACATTCACAGTGCCAAGCCATTGCCAAGTGCCTACTGTGTACATTCACAGTGCCAGGCCATGCCAAGTGCTTACTGTGTACGTCCACGGTGCCAGATCATTGCTGAGCACTCACCGTGGACATCCACGGTTCCAGATCTCAGGCACAGTGCTCACAGGCCCGGGCCCTCACTGACTCACATCCTGGCTTTCCTCTCCATCCACACTTTAACCTGCTCAAGGAAAGCAACCTGGTGTTGATTCATCACGTAGCAGGGACACATTTTCAAGAACCATTCCCCCATCCACCCAAACATAGAGCTGGTTCAAATTTTGAGCCATGCAAAAATGAAACTCTTTTTTAATATATAATCCAGCCTAACCTCTACTTCTACATCCAAAATAACTGACTGCACAACATCCAGTCTTAGTTCTAAGTAAACATGGTCATATCACGATTAGACTCAGTTCAGAACGCACCTCTCTTCATCATCCCTCCTGGGAGGTGTGGGTCTGTACACATCTGGTTCCTGTTCACAGACATCTGCAGAGAGATCCATCATAAGCGGTCCTTACGGGTGGGTGGGTGGATGAATGAATGGACGGATGGAGGGACAGACGATAAATGGATGGATGTAGGAGGAGAGAGCTCTGACCAGCTGTGTTCCATGCACTTGGAGACCACTCCTCCAAGCCCCACTTGAGGGCTGCTAATTCTGTGACCACATCTCTCAGTCACTTCCTCTCTGGCCAGCCTTAGAAAGGTGAGAACTGATCTGGCTCCATCTACAGCCTCACCACCACCAAAAAACTCTTGAGCAAATCCGCAAGCAAAAGGCAAAAGTAACTGTCCAGGTCAGATATTGATTTCGCCCCCCCCCTTACTCTGATGAAGTCCCAGGGAGGATGTGAAAAATCAATAGAGAGTTAAAGTGGGTAATGGAATTGAGTTATCTTACACGGATTGAAATGAAACAAATTAAAAGAGAGTGGGGTCCCTGGGCAGTGTTTGGGGAATAGAGACACCATTAGTTCATGCAAAGAATGAGAGTCTGTGGATCACAGTCTCTGCCACACACAGGAGTCATCTGTGGAGATGTGACAATCCTGATTTCCAGACTGCCTCAGACCAACTACACCAGGATGTCTGAAGGTGGGATCCAGGATGCAGTCATTCCAAAGCCTCTCAGGTGATTCCACTGGGCAGCGACTTTGAGAACCACTGAGTAGAGCCCCTCCATCCCGCCTGGGCTCTGGAGTTTTCTGTCCCACTCAAGCCTGGGAACAGGGTAGAAAATGGAGTGAGCAGAGCTCTAGGACAGTCTCAAGCTCCTTTGCCCCTAGAGCTACCCTGTCCTCTGAGCCATCCTTCTGTCCTGCTTTCTCCCCAGAGCCGTGGTCTCCGAGGGCCAGAGAGCCCAGAGTATACACCTTCTTCTTTGGGCTGAGCCCTCCTCCCTGGCCAAAGTCCTAG
This sequence comes from Tapirus indicus, assembly GCA_031878705.1. NCBI lineage: Eukaryota > Metazoa > Chordata > Mammalia > Perissodactyla > Tapiridae > Tapirus > Tapirus indicus. The sequence goes on from CM062938.1 coordinate 9,358,435, forward strand.
ATGGGCCTGAAGAGTGACATTTGTTTGTTGGACATTCAGCCTCTATTCCCCTCTTTCGTAGCCAGGTCCCTATTTTCCTCTGGGGCCTCTCCTGTGGCCCAGGACTCCAGATGTGGCTTTGCTTCTGGTGTCCAGAGGGTGGATCATGCATCCTGGCCTGGGCCAATCAGAACTTCACCTGGACCACCAGGATAGGATCAGTGATAGGCATGTGACTCAAGCCAGGACTCAGCCCAAACGGAGGAAACGCTGACGTTATGCTTGAATGACAGGGAAGTGGTGGCCAACCTTTCTTGAGGCTTTTGAATCATGAACTGGGGAGATGTTGAGATTTGAGTTGTTGGGCAAAGCTCCTCTGAGAATAAAGCCAGCACAGAGAAGAAGAGGAGAAAATGGGCCCAGGTGATGTCACTTGAGCCCCTGGATCAAGCCAGGCCTGAAATGTCCCCCAGACATTCCAGGTAAGTGCACCAATAACATCTCTTTGCACTTTTGCACTCTTTGCTCGTTTGGTCTAGGTCTGCTGTTGCTCACACCAGAAAGGATCCTGGCAGACGCGACGGCCTACACGTCTTCATGCTCTGGCTCTGGTCCTGCCCACACCCAATCTCTTCGCACACTGTGCCCCGCTCCTCTTAGAGCTCAAGCCACACTCAGAGGTCTTAGAGAAGCTCAGCACAGGGAGCCAGACGGCCTGGTCAGATCGTGGCCCTGTCACTCACGAGCTGTGTGAACTTAGGCGAGTTCCTTATCCACGACACGCCTGGACATCCTCATCCCTAGAGCGGGAATAATGCGGTTGATGTGCTCATTAGGTTGTCCTGACTCCTGAGGCTGGGCTGAGAACTAAACGGGGAGGCGTACTGAGGGCCGTGAGCACCGTGCAGGCCACAGAGCGCCCCAGGGCAGTGTCAGGTATTGGTGCAATGACTTCTCTGTCTAAGGGGTCTGCATCCTCTCACTCCGGGGCCTTTGCCCCTGCTGTTCCCTGTGCCTGGAATGCCCTGTCCTTTGACTGCATGTCCTTCAGATGTCAGCTCCCCGACCCTCCCTGTTACGTGTTCCCCAGGCTCCCTGTACTTTCTGTCCCGACGTCCGTTACAGTTTGCAATTCTGCCTTTACGGCGGCCGTTCCTTTCCTGTCTCCCTCCCTCGACGGGGAACTCGAGGGCAGGGCTGAGTCTGCTTTGCTGTGATCTGTGTCTTCAACACCAAGGACAGAGCCTGGTCCCCCAGAAAATACCTAATAAGTAGATGAAAGAGTGGAATGGTCTGACCACGCGGGGGCAGCTTCTTCCCTGGGAAAATGTGCCAACTGTGACCGACATCGCAGAGATTCCAGGGCTGAGAGACACCCTGGTGCACAGGCTGGGAGGAGCAGTCCAAACCCTCACGGCTGTGGCAGGGGGGCCTAGAGACACCCCTTCTCCCCACAGCAGTCTCGAGGCTGTAGACGGCATATATTCTGGATCACTTGTCACAGGACCCCTCAGAACCTAGTGACAAAGCTCCAGCAAGGTCCACACTGGGCACATGGGGTGAGTTATACACATCATGGGGTGCAATAAACGAGCTATAACAAGCACATGATTATCCTCAAAGGAGAACTGTGTCCTTTTTTCCTTCTAAATCCACTTGAACATTATGAGCTTTTAATTAAAACTAAGGCAGGTGTCACTCTGTGCTAAGATCATGCATAAGAAATGAGAGTATGGAAATGGTGCTTAAAGAGTTTGGGTGTTTTTAATGCAAGGTAATCATGATGCCTTTCCATGAAATGCATTTTGTTCTTGAAAATTGAAATTGACTTTGATGTCTTTTGAAAACCTTAATGCATTTTAACTCACACAGATCCTCTTTTCCCAGTTCTCTATGCTCTGCCAGGAGCACTGGGGACCAGTGACATTCTGGGAGCAGAGCTCCCATGATGAAATGGCCCAGCTCCCAAGCCTGTCCATGGTGGGCAGCACTGGGGACATCTGGAGTCTGGGTGCAGAGGGTGAGGGGTCCCGGTCCTGCCACGGCTGAGCTGTGAAAGTCATGGAAGTTTACAGAAGGGGCCTTCACTTCCCAAGGAATATGAGTCCTGTGCACAGTCTCTGCCAGGGACGGGTCATGCTTCTCTGGGTCCCAGCTGCAGACCTGGACTCTGGCCAGCGTCAAGCACCAGAAAACTTGGAAACACTTGGAAATGTCATGGATTTTCACCTGCAACTTAAGAGTTTTCCCCCTTTTCTGACACCCTGTGCACACCATGGGAAGGAGAGGGGAGGGCGGGAGCTTGGCTTCGACTGGCCTCACAGCAAACAGCCCTGAAACAGCCTCCTCGGGCCATCCTGGGAGAGAGTTCCCTTCGGGACCTGGCACATGACACCACCTCCCAGGGACAGCTTCCTCCGTCTCCCGCCTTGGCCAGTTATCGCAGCTTCCTGAGTGCTGACCCTCAGCAGGGAGAGCAATCCCAGGTCAGTTTAAAGGTGAAGAATGGAAAACGCTCCCAGGACAGAAAGTCCAAGTGCAGCATCACTCGCCTCGTTTCTCTACAACCTCCTCGTGAGGGTCCCCGGCCTCGTCTCTCCCCTGAGCCGTCAGCAGTGGACGCAGTAAACGGGCCAGCTCATCCCAACTCCTGGAGACGCGCAGGGCCTCCCACCATCTGGGGGCCTCTCCACGTCCTAGCTCGGCAGTGACAACATCCCAGTTAAGCCCCACTGCCGCTAACGGGAGGGCGCTTGTACGGGCCTCGGCAGCAGCACGTAACCCGGGAAGATTTATGAAGCAAGTGAAGGAGGAAGTCCGCGTAAGCTCTTTTTTATCGAAGAGATAAAGGCTTCACCACAAATATTTACTGCATCTGTGAAGCTGGAAGAGAAATGGACTCGCAAAGGTCATTTTATTGAAACATCTTGGTCTTCTCTGTGGAACATCAAGGAGAATAATCTAGAACTGTGACACCCTAGACAAAGGAGGCCTCAGAGCAGCACCCCATCTCCCGCTCAGGATCAGGCACTAAAGCCCAGCTGATGGTCCCTCTCTACCCCTCACCCCGTGTCCAAACACGCTGTGTCTCCCAGAGCGTGTTTCTCAGGTGGAAGGCATCCTGGGCCCATATCTGCTCTGAGTCCAGGACTCGGGTCAGCCTGCGCCGTGTCACAGGTGCGATGGCCGTGTGGGTAACGTACAGGTGTGTGTCCTGGGGCGGTGTCTGTTATCTGCATGAGCTGCCTGCACCTTAGCTGTCTGTTCCCATGTGAACTGCCAGTGGGTGTGACTTACGGACTGCCAACATGCATTATCCACACACGTCCTTCTGTGTGTCACCTGTGTGTGCCATATATGTGCTGTTTCCTCGTGATCTGTGTTGTGTGTGTGTGTGTTTCCAGTGAGTGTGTTATCTCTGAGGGCTTCCTGTATAACTGCTGCCCACACGTTCTTTGTTTCTGCTGCCCATGTGCTGGGTGTCGTGGCCGTGTCACCTGACCCCTGCTCCCTTCGTGCTGCCTGAGTGTCTATCTCGTGCACGTGTGAGTGTTGTTTCTGTGTGAGCACTATCTGGCTGTGAATATTTTAGTGTTTTCCGTGTTACATGTGCTGATTGTGTGTCACCTGTCTGTGTGCAGCCTACACGTGCACTCACTTGGGTGGGGGGATGGGCTGCTCACGTGTGTGAGTTACAGACTGGGATGCTTGTGTGTGTTGTCTGTGACACCTGCGAACATGCTGTGTCACCTGAATGTCCCCATCTTGTGTTACGTGTATGTGTCACATGTATGTTGGTGCTTATTCTTGTTGTCATGAGCCTTCTGGGTGCCCTATTTGTGGGTGTGGGTCTCTGTGCACTGCGTCCGTACAGCCTGTGTGTGCCACCTCCACGTGACCTGTGCCTGCCGCTCTGTGTGTGAACACTGTCACCTGCTCCGTGTGACCCTCACGTGAGCTGTTGGTGAGTGACTCACGTGTACAATCTGTATGTTTTGCTTTGTGTGGTGTTGTCCATGTGTGACATCTGTGTCACCTGTGTTCATGCCACCTGGATGTTCCCCGCGGGTGATACTGTGTCACACGTGTGTCACTGACCCCATCACCACCTCCCTGCTGTGTCGGGGGGTCCTCAGACGGGCTCCCTCCGTGGCCGCTGTGTGTGAGCGGCCGCCCGGTCACACACCATCCCCCACGTGTTTGAGGGCGGGAGAGGTGGAGACGGCGGGGACTCGGACACGCCGTCCTCGAGCTCCGCCCAGGCCCGTGGGGACCGGGAGAGCCGCGTCCTCACCTCCCGACGCCCCTTCCTCTGCGGCCGGGGCCCTCGCGGGGCTGGTCTCACGGCCGGCCGCTCCCCTCCGAGCGGAGAACAGAGCCCGGCGTCGCAGGGAGGGGACCCGGCCGGCGGTGGGCGGCCCTCTGGTCCCCGGATCCAGGGCCACAGTGACGCCACAGGCGCCGGTTCTCATGTCAGATCTCCCCCTCGGCCGCCTGGCTTCGTGGACGGACCCCCGTCCGCGTCGTCCGACACCTCAGGCCCCTCCGCGGGGACAAGATGGCGGCGGAGCCCCGGCCTCCCCTCCTCTCGGACCGACGCTTCCCCGTCAGCCCGGGCTAGTCCTGCCGCTCTCTGATTGGACGTGCTCAGGTCATGTGACGTCCCTGAACCAATCACTGCAGCCAAGACTCAGTCCGCGGACAGTGTAAGAGCCTTTCCCTCCCCTGGCCGGGGTGGGGGCGCCACGTCCTGCCGCTCACTCTGATTGGACGTGCTGAGGTCACGTGACCGTCCCTAAATCGTCACAGTGCCCCCTGGAGCCAAGGGAGCCCGGCTCGGATCACGGGGCTGAGAGTGGGGGCGGGTTCCCTGTGAAACTTGGGGGCTCCTAGTAGAAGAGGCAGATGCTGGAGGCTGCCCGCAGGTGTCCTCCACAGAGTCTGTGTCAGTGCCCCCGAGGCCCCCAGCTGCCCCCACACGGGGACCCTGACGGGAGGAGAGGAGGGGACGTGGCCTGGGCCTTTCCTCCTCACTTCAGGTCCTGGATATGCGGCTTCCAGACCCCCTGGCCTCAGCCAGAGCCTGGGACCAGCCGGGACTAGGGCCACCCGGACAGTCCTGACCAGAGCTCGGCCACCCCACCCCTTGTCCTGCAGATTCCCACCAGCCTCCCCACAGCCCAGCCACGGGCCAGCGCCTCTCCGGGTCTACCTGTGACCTGCTCCTTGAGATGCTGTTTTCATAGTTGGCAGGTGGAGGCCTGAGTGCGTCAGCGTGAAGACGCGGGTTTGTGCACTGATGGAATAGAAAACATGCTGAGCTCCGGGAGCTCTGGAGGCTCTAACGGAATTTGAATCTTTAACCTGATTCGTGCACTCAGGAGCTGACGCATCATCCGCAGATGTTCCGAGGTATCAGAGAGCCGCAGACTATGGAGGTGTGTGCTGGAGCGAAACCCAGTCCAAATTAGGGTTTCTCCACTCGATCTGGAAACCAGAAATGCTGCCTAATGAAATGCACAGCTCTAGAGTCAGAATGGGAGACTCTGGTGGACGTCTCCTGGAAGGAAGGCCTGAGAGGGGGTCACAACCGCCCCCCTGTCCTGGATCCACGTGAGGGGAGGACACTCACTTAAGTGACACTTAAGTGACAGGTCTGTCCTTACGTGGAGAAAGGGCCCAGACCCCATGACCCTGCGGTCCACCCTCGGTGCTGCTGGGGAGAATCTACACCCGCGGTTGACGAGCAGGAACCCGACAAGGCACAGGCTGAGGCCTACACGGCACTCACTCCTCCCCGCTCCAGAAACGTCTGAGGCTCGGCTTCCCCGACCTCCTCTGCCCCTGCAAGGCTGCCCTCACCTGAGACCCCGGGGAAGCCCTCCCAGACCCCCGTCTGCCCCTGATGCCCCCTCCTCTGTGCCCCACAGTGCAGGGCGGAGCCCAGGAGAGGACTTTCATTCCCGGGTCTTGGACTTGCTCTCACCACCTGGAATAATGGGGCTGCTGACTCGAGGCATCATGAGCCACTTCTGACCAGAGCATCTGACTTCCCGCCGAGCTCCCCCTGCACCCCCTCCTCCCTGTGGCGTGGGGACGGGCGGCAGCAGCCTGGGGCCTGGAGAGACACAGGTAAGGTGAGGAGGCGCAGGTAAGAATCGGACGGTGGTGGTATTCTGAGATGTGGGGCTGCTGTGTGACGGCGGCAGACCTGTGTGTGCACCAGTCGGGGCAGCTCTTGTCAGAGAACAGGAGTCTGGGACGGCGGGCGAAGGTGCCTTCACACCCGCACGGAGCCCATCCACTGCACAGGTGCAGCTGTCGCCCTGTTACCCTGCATTCCCGGGCTCAGAGCCGGAACCCGCATTTCCTCCAGCTTCCTCTTCTGCAAGGCTTGGGGCTTACCTCTTGTTTGCATCTGGTGCATGTCTTTATTAGTCCTAATGTGTTTACTCTTCACGTCATCTCCAATCAGTCTTTTAAAATCTTGTTTGTTTGTGCTTCGGTGTCCTCTCTCCGTTTCCGAGATGTGGAATTTCATTCTAGCTTGGTCGTCCATTTCTCTCTCCCCTGGGGTCCTGGGGGCATTTCTTCTATGGTTTTTCAAAACTAATGAAGGTGCCCTAGGGCGTTTCTGCTGAGTGTTCTCACCTCTGAGTGGAGAGGTCACTGTGTACAAACAGGGATCTGAGGCTCAGAGAGTGTACTGCTCGACACGGTGGACCTGCGGTCGGGTCAGTAAGGCCGGGTGGGGGCACACAGCTATGTGATTCAGTTAAATGCTCAGAAACACGTGCATCTTTAGCAGTTGTTGGCACTGTGTGAATTTAAAAGAGATCACGGAGGCAGGCCCCGTGGCCTAGTGGTTAAGTTCAGTGCACTCCACTTCAGCAGCCTGGGTTCAGTTCCTGGGCACAGACCTACACCACTCATTGGCAGCTGTGCTTTGGCGGTGTCCCACATACAAAACAGAGGAGGATCAGCACAGGTGTTAGCTCAGGGTCAATCTTCCTGAAGCAAAAAGAGAAGGATTGGCAACATTTGTTAGCTCAGGGCAAATCTTCCTCACCAAAAAAAAAAAGAGAGAGAACACACGTTTAAAGACATACACTGTAGAGATAGATTTAGAAAAGATTAAATAAAGCAAACATGTATAATCACATTTGGACTTTACACAGAACCACTCCGGCCCTACCACTGGTCAGTCAGCATCCAGGTTTAGAAATCAACACAAGTGGTTTCTACTGATCATGGGGATGGTGCACACTCCCCACCTGGAGTGACCACATGGAAACTCGCCCTTCACACCCTGGGGAACAGGCCTCAGGTTGATGTGTGGAAATACACAACCCTGGTGAGAGCTCACTGTGTCAGGAGCACAAGGTGCTCACCCACAGGATATCCATCCTGAGGCCGGCCTATGAGATAAGGACATTCTCCCTCATCTATATGAGGGATCTGAGACCCAGCATTGGCCATGGTCTTGCATTTAATGGGGATATAAGACAGGTCTGTACTGACACATATCACAAGAACACTGTGATCAGTGTAATACACGCAGACTTAAGAAGGGGGGACAGTGAGGATGCTGTTGAATGGATGTGATTCATCCACCACCCAGGGGTGTGGGATCACTGCTATAGCCTCTGGACCTCGTTGAAGACGAAGCCTCATTCAACAGGTGTTCATTGAGGGCCTGCCACATGGTAGGGAAAGTTTTAGAAATTGTAGATGAGACACTGAACAGACAGACAAGTTCTTGCCCTGATGGAGTTGATGCTATAGATGGGGGAGAGGTCGACAATAAGCAAGTATCATGGACATGGTGATTCCAGGTGGCGATGTGTGTTCTGAGGCCCATGAGGCAGGATAGTGCGATAGATTGTGTCCGCGTGTGTGTATGTAGGTGTGTGTGCGTGCACATGTTCTAATTTAGGATGAGTAGTCAGGAAAAGCTCTCTGAGAGTTGACAGTTAAGCTGAGGTCTCGGGTAAAAGTGACCCAGGAAGAAGGAACAGCAAGAGCAGGGGAGCCGAGGGGAAACCGGGGTGAGGTGTGGAGAGAAGAGAAGCCTCACAGGAGGAGATTGGGAGACAAGGTGAGCGGGGCCTGGTCATGTCCGGAGCTGCGGGCCAAAGTAAGGGGCTTGGATTTTTATTCCAATTCTCATAAGAAGTTCTTAGAACTTTAATAAGCAGCTTTGTTGAGAAAAAAATTTTCACATACAGTAATCTGCACATATTTAAGTGTCATTTGATGAGCTTTGACTCATGCGCCCCCTGGAAACATCAGCACCATCAAGGTAGTGAACACACCCCACTCCTCCCCGGAGTTTCCTCCAACCACAGCCCACTTCGCCCACTCGTGTGACAGAAGAAGGAGCTGGGGGACTGATGCCCCCCAGGAAGAGGCCCCACTGATGACTGACAACGTCTGGTGTATCAGTGCCCCAGCTCCCTCGCCCCCTGGGAGGGGAACAACTCAGAGGCGTGTGTCCTACACGGATTCTCAAGTTCCCTGGTGGGGTCAGGCTCCGGGTGCACACACCTGCCTGATAACAGACCCTTTATGACTTTTTCCTCTCACTCCTCCATTAGGGTTGCCTGAGCTCCCCTCTCAAATACATGGTTTGATCTTGAATCTTTGCTCCTGGCCAGCTTCTGGGCGACATAAACTAAGACAATGTGTATTGAGGTAAACCTTCCAGGACTTACCAGGTGTTATGTGTGGAATGTGAGGCAGAGAGGGAAACCCTGGACGAAGCCTAACCTTTTGGCCCCAGCCAAAAGGCAGCTCTGCTGTGGAGACATGGATCATACGCACGGGAAACCTTCCAGGATTGGGGAAGTGCCAGTAGAATCTTGATGGTCACACTATCTGAACTCTCCCTTGGCAGCCCCAGGATAAAGGACTGTGAATATATCTAGAATTTCAGTAGCCCCAAACCCCAGATGTCCCCAGTGGGTCTTTTCAAGTCTGTCTTGGAGCATTAGAGAATTCCTCTTTGAATCTATTGGCAACAGATTATTCAAATAACTTCCAAGAAGCAGCATTCATTTGTTTGTAAAATGTCCAGACACTGTCCCAGAAATAATTTCATTAGGCACCTCATTTTCAGCCACACATGACTTTATTAAAGGTTCCTCTTAGGAATTAATTTTCCATGCTTGGTTTTCACCTGATGGTGACTTCATTGCAGAGTTTAGATAAATTTATTTCACTCCTTTGTGAGTTAACAGAATGTGCACTTCTAACCAGCAAATGGATATTGACAACTTTATGTTTGTACCATACCTGGGAATTGTCAAAGGCACTCTGGTTGGGAACTTTAACCTTTTTTCTCCCCCAGTGTGCACACCACAGGAGACTAGGGGGTAGATTTGGCAAAAGCTTGTTCTTTGGGGATCTTGCCCAGTAAGCTTATCACTCAAAGTCCACAGGTTGTTCGTTACACGTCCTCCTTGTTCTCAAGGCACTTGGCATTACATAACCCCACTGAGGCAGCCACCCGTCCTGTAAGGTTTCTGTTTTGTAGAGGGAGAATTTTAAGATATTCTTTCCTTCATCATCATACATTCATTCATTCAGTGTTTATTGAGAAACTTCTATACCTGGACTTGTGCTGATGCTGCAGATGGAAAGATAGCACAGCCACTGCCTTCAGGAACTTGCTGTCTGTTGGAAAGACTGATATGTAACCTGTCGTATCCATTTTCCCTTCTATTTTTAATAGAGCCCCTGAGTTTAGCTGGAGGCATGGACCCTGAGCTGGAGAGTACATTTCCCAGGCTCCTTTGCAGTGAGGTGTGGTCATGTGACTAAGTTTGGCCAGTGGGATGTGAGCAAGTGTGATGCTTTTGCTTCAGTTGACTTCCTTAAAAGGAAGCTGACTGCCCTCCATCCCCTCCTGCAGGCTGGAATGCAGACATGGGGATGGGGTTCCAAGCCCAGCCTTGTGGACAAGGGCAATGCCTCAGGGAAGGCAGAGCAATGAGATGGAAGGAGCCCCTGAACCCACTCCGAGCCCCAACTTCCCCATGAGAGAGAAGGAGATGTCTTGCTGAGACATTGTTATTTTGGCCTCAGGTGAAGCAGCCACAGAAATATGCTAATACAGATCCATAATCATTGAAATATTGCAATCCTTTCTCTAATAAATATGTCAGAGGTGAAATGAGCACAAAGGAGAAGCATCAAAGTCAGTATGAAGGAGTTCATAAGGTTGAGAGCACAGGGATAAGTCTACAGACTCCAGGGATAAGTCTACAGACTCTCCCCTCCACCCCTTCCCTTTGCTTCCACTCTGCACTGTTTTCCCAGGTGAGCACACCAGTCCCTTGCTCTTAGCACTCTCCACCACCTCATCCCATTTAGTTCCCTTCACAGCTAGCATCACCGTCTGCAGGAGGGCAGAGCCCATGTGTGTCCTGCTCACTGCCCTGTCCTCAGGACCTAGAAGGGGATTGGCATGTAGTAGGTGATAACTAAGTATTTCTTGGTTGCCTTCATGGGCAGTTATCATGCACAGTGACATGTCTGTTATAGGGAATGTGCTGGCCCAGAGGAGGATGCTCCAGAGTCCTCTGGAGAAGTCGAGGAAGCCTTCAGGGAGGAGGGGGCTCAATGAAGGGGCATTCTCCAGGCTGACAAGGGGGAGAGGATGTTGCAGGCGTGGGAACCAGGGGGACCAGGGCTCAGGGTGTGAACACTTTGGGGTGGCTAAGGATTGCTGTGGGGCAGCGGGAAGTGGGAGGAGGGGCTGGGGCAGCAGGCCAGGCTGGAGAGGAAGCAGGGGAGCCTCAGGGTGGGAAGTGAGTGGGTGACATCAGATCTGATCTTAAAAGTGTGGTTCTGGATGCCTGTGAGGGAGGCACCAGGCTGATTTGTCAAATACGAAATTTCCCAGGACAGAGATTGCAAACTGGAGTACCACCTCCTGGGCAGGACCTCTATCTAGGTGTTTGCTTAATCTGATCAGTGTTTAAAACATTTGGATTAGTGGCCAATGCTTAAAACTGGAGCTACTTTACCTGAAATTCTGATTTCTGGACTTTCTTGTGCAGTCAGGAATCTGGCAACCCTCGGCCTCATCCTGCATGGCGCCCATCACTGTGCGGAGCACTGGACCCCCCTTCATGGGGACACACTGTCACCAGCGCCCCCTTCACCTGGTCCATCATGTCCTGTAACCTCCTGCCCAAGGGTGTCCTGAGGAGTCAACTTTGCATCAAATCGTATTCATTGAATGGACCTTTGGAAATCTGAGACCGTTCTTGACCTTGAGAAGGTTTGACCCTCAAGTCAGACGAGGTGGACAGACAAGCAATTCAGCAAATCAGCACAACATCCCGTCAGGGAGACAGAGTGGGAGAACTGGATTCCAGTCCGTGAGGGTGTGGCTGGCAGAATAAGGTCCCCAAAGATCTCCACACCCTAATCCTCAGGACCCGTGATTGTGTTACCTCACATGGGAAAAGGGGCTTTGCAGATGTGATTAGGGGCGCAGCCCTTGAGATGGGGAGGGCGTCCTGGATTACCCCGGTGAGCCCACTCTAATCTGTGCGTCCTTAAAATAGAATAACCTTTCCCTGGTCACCTTTAAATTGACTAAAATCAATTTAATCTAAAAGAAAAATAATACAATGGTTGTTCCAGTTTCTATTATTCTCCTAAAATCTGAGTTTAAACCTGAGGACTGAGGTGATGTGAGATGTGGTGAGGCAACCAGGACAGGAATCAAAATGTGCATTTAACATGAAGAAATACTTGAGTCCAGGGTCCTAGTTCTGAGAAAGACCAGAAAGTGTTTGATAAAGGCCTTCAAATCTAGTGCTTCACTCACAAATGCTCTGAAACATGTGGGATGACGCATTTCAAAATTTTCTCTGCACCCTTTACTGCAGAGTCCACCTGTGAAGGTGAAGTGAACAAGCAGCATTTACTGAGCCCCTGCTGAGTGACGGCCTGTGCCGAGGGCCTCGGGGGGATTATCTCATTCCGTCCTCTCCCGGTGAGGGAGGGGCTCCCGTCAGCCACACTTACCAATGAGGAAACTGAGGCACAGAGAGGTCACAGCGTTGGCAAAATGCCACACATCCAGAGAGGGATGGAGCCAGGGTTCCTGCTCAAGTGTGTTCCACTCCGAGCTGGGCCCTTAGTGCCCGGGATGGTGTGATGGTGCCACAATACATAGGTGCCATGAAGATAGTGAGAACTTGGGACATTCACACCTTACACAGGGTTTAGGTCTAAATTGAGTTCCTTTAAAAATCACATGTTGCCCAGCATTGGAACAGATCACAGTTTTTAGTTTGTGGTTTTTCTCTGTTGAGCACAAGATGAAATAAATGCCATGTTTCTAGGGCCATTTTGAGTGAAAAACACAATTTTAAACACTGGATCCCATCAGAATGGTGAGATAGTCACCCCAAGAGACAGAGGAGGGGACAGCAGATCCCCATCCCCCCAACTCGTCTGTATTTGGGGTGTGGACTCCTTGAGGGGAATGACCCAGATGGTTTAAATAGTTCTCCCTCCCCCTCCCCGTTGTTGAGCGTGTATATCTGCATTTAATACTACGATGAGTGTGTGCCAGATCTCACTGTGACTGTATCAGGACTTAGAAGAAGCTTCCTGGGTCCATATCCACATGGTGAATTCCCACGTTGACTTCCCCTACCCTCTGCACACGCTGACCACGTGCTGTGTCAGCTCCTCCTCTCCAGTCCTGGCCACTCTGCTCCTGCTGGGGGAGGCGCCGGCTGACCAGGGATCAGTGTGTCTGTGCCCAAACCTGCCTATGCCGGTTGTGTCTGTGATTGAATTTAGGCGCTTTAATAAATCATTATGTCAGTGAGGCAACAAGGCAAATTAGGGTTATTCTTTCTGTGAAACCTGAATTGGAAACCTTAGACTTACTTAATAGAGAGAGATGCTAAAAAAAAACGTTTGAATTAAGTATGGTTGATGCAACTATAGAGACAGGGTAAAAGCCTTGAAGGATTTTGTACTGAAGTGGTAGGTTTTGTTTTATTTAAAAACAAATGAAAAACAACGAAATCCCCTAAAACTCTAACTCCTAAGAACTATACTGTGGCTGTGTTTTATAATGGAAAGGAAGTGAATCTCCAGTTATCAAATCCATACTCAAAATACTAGCCAATGATTGCACATTTACGTGCTTTATGTTGAAATGATATTTTCAGGAGGTACAGATCTTATTTTTATCGTGATTCTCTACCTTTCACAACTTTATTCAGAAAACCACACCAACCAAGAGAAGTCTACTCTGGTAAGAAGCTCACAGGCAGAAAAGCCAAAGAGAGCCTGACTCAGGGAACTGAGATTTTTTTCCTTTATGCTTTGATGTGCAGCTCCCTCAACTCAACACTGGGTGACCTCTGACTCCTCCCTCATCGCGACAGCTCTGTCCTCCCCTCCTCCCGATCCCCCATCCCTGGCTTCCATCCCTCTGCTCCCACCTGATTCAAACTCACTTTCCATTCACCTGGGTGACGCGCTGAGGCCTCCGCTCTGCCCTCCCTCCTCCCCACCTAACGCCTTCCGTGGTCTGCATCCTGAGACACAGCCACGTTAAACATCCCCATGGAGGGAGGGACTGGTGGAGGGATGACTGCAGGAAGCACTTGGAGCCTCTGGCGTGGGACCCGCCCCAGCTGTTCACAGCGGTCTCTGCATCTCTCTCCACCTCTCCACGCCTGTCCCCATATCCCACACGAGGGAGGGAGAGAGGGAGTGGGCTCCATGCCCACTGCACGTGTCCTGCCAGAGCCCCAGTGTCCTTCCTGGGGACACACCAACTCAAGCGTCCACACTTCACACAGCAGACTCCAGAGGACTGCTGTCCCTGAGAGGAGCCAGGGTGCTGGCCTCCACTCTGCCTGGCCCTGATCCCCACGGGCTCATCCTCTGACTGACGGGCTGCAGCTGGGGGACTCACCCGGCTGGGCTGGGCTAGGTTGGGCTGGGCTCTCCCTTCCTTCCCTGAAGAGTGGGCTGGGTCCTGGAGAGTGGGGAATCGAGTCATGGGAAAGCACGGAACAGCCTTTCCCTCACCCACCGGTGGGCCTCCCGCTGGGGTTCATTCAGAAAACAGCCCCATCTTCTAAAGGTCTAACCCGAGAGATGGACAGATCCCAATCCTGGGGCATCCTCCCCATCGTGACATCTGCATCGCCTCCAGCATCTGTGTTGGCCGAGGGTCAGGCCCTTTAATTTAAAGATGCCATTTGTGTGAAACTTCAGCACTGTGCCCTCGACTTCTGATGCTTTTTCCATGCTGGGGTCACGTGACCAGCTGACAGAGAAAGCGCTTCAGCCAGACCTTGTGGGGAACCCGCACACACAGCGCTGCACAGTGGCTCACACACCACAAATACCTTCACAAAGTGGATCAGTTTTATCCCCAGAATGTTCCTCCCAGAGGAGCCCTGCGTCTGTCTGGAAGATGCCTCTGAGCGTCCGTGGCTCGGATCTGCGGGTCACGGGGTCTGGGTAGGGGAAGAGCTGCTCTGCTGAACTGGGAAGACATCTGATAACCTTGGATGAAGTGGGGGAGGGCAGTGGTGAGCCCTCTTTGCGATGTTGTCAGTGCTTAGGGCCTTGGGTTTGGCTGGGATGTTCTGGAATGACTGACGGTGGGAGGTGCCACCTTAGGGGGTGGTGGGACGTGCCACCTTAGGGGGTGGTCAGAGAAAGCCTCTCTGAGGAGGTGGCAATTGGGTCCAGGCCTGGCTGGAGAAGTGGGAGAGAACGTTCCAGAGCCGGAGGTGGGGCTGGGCCTTGTGTGTAAGAGGAAGGCAAGCCCTGGGGGGAGGGGACCGTGCAGGATGAGGTGCACAGGGAGGCCCTGCGGGTCTTGTCACTGTGGTCTGGCTCTGGAGACCTGATGGGGACAGCTCGTTTCCTCTGTCCTGGAGAACCCCCTTCCCACGTGAGCCTCACAAGGGTTCCCCCCTTGTGAGCCTCTCTGTCCAGGGCGGAAACCAGATGTTGGTTTCCCAGCCTCCCTTGCAGCCGGGTGCAGTCATGTGACCGAGGCCACCAATGGGAAGCCTCCCGTGAGCCTCCGCTCCGGAGGAGAGCCGGAAGGAAGATGGCGCGGAGGACACCCGGGCTCAGGGGGAGCAGGGTGGGGTGTTGATGTCCCCTCCCGGGCCAGCGGGCTCGTGGGGTCGGGCTGAGTGGCCTCCAGGGGGAGCCCTGCTGTGGGCGGGCACTTGCTCCCCACAAGCCGCTGAGCCCGCCTCTGCCCCCGAGGGGCCTGAGCGCGTCCTGACGTCCACATGGCACGCAAGGGGCGTCCCCCTGCAGCGTGGGCGGCGCCCGGGCTCGGACCCTGCAGACCTGCGAGCGGAGCCCGCGCTGTCACAGGCCCCGGTGGTTTGTGTGCGCGCTGACATTCGGAAGCAGCTGTCACCTGCCCTTTACCCACTCGATCCAGCTGCGGGGGTCCTGTCATCACAACTCAGAACCTGGTGACACAGAAGCCGCGGGAGGGACTCACCAGGGAGTGAGGGGACCGGGTTGTCCTCTCAGTGTCCGTCCTGCCGCTGGAGTCCAGAAGGGTTTCATGTGGATCAAACGCGAATGGCTTTTTAGTTGGGGCTGGTGGGGACCCACGTGAACCCTGGGCGGTGTGCTGGTGTGTGCCCCTTTGCCCTCCATGTGCTGTGACCCCAGGTTGGTGACGCCATTTGTGCATCAGCAGGGGGTTCTGAGGTAGAGACGGTGGGGACCTCAGCTTCTGTCCGTGGTCAGCTGTACACACTGTTTATACCCGGGCAAGTCTATCCCACTAGTCGATTACAGGGAAGAAAATCAGATTTGAGAGACAGTCATTGTGCGATATATTGTATTTGAAATTATAATTCTATGAAATCTCATTATTTGTGTCTAGACTGAAATAAATTGAATTTTGATTATTGAACATTTCCTGTTGTGCTTAAGAGGAATGCTGTTTTCTAAAGGGCCTGTCTCCTTCATTGAGAGCAGTTTTTTTCTGGTGTTGCATCTGGAACTGAGCAGCACCATCAGGGGCTTCTAGAAGTCTCTGGGAGTCTCAGGTTTGTCCTGGAGGGTGATTCTGGAAGGACATAATATCCATCCTGGGCTGTTTGCTTTCATCACTGTTAGTGTCATCACCATCAGCTTCATCTCAGTCATCATCACTATTGTCATCGTTGTCACCATCAGCTTCACCACCA
The DNA here is from genome assembly GCA_031878705.1 of Tapirus indicus. Taxonomy (NCBI): domain Eukaryota; kingdom Metazoa; phylum Chordata; class Mammalia; order Perissodactyla; family Tapiridae; genus Tapirus; species Tapirus indicus. The sequence goes on from CM062938.1 coordinate 9,374,640, forward strand.
CCCTCTCACATCACAGCCATCACTGAACATGGCACTCACCGTGTCCCGGGCGCTGCTCCACGTGCTTTCAATCTATGACTCTGTCATCATCACAAGTCTATCGGGTCGTGTTGTCTCCGCCCCCATTTTAATGATGGAGTTGAGGCACAGAGAGGTTAAGAGACTCAACTAATGTTGCACAGGTAGTGAGCTGCAGAGCCTGGACTCACACCAGCAGCCTGGCCCCAAGTCCACGCTCCAGCCGCTCTCTCTATTGCACAACACGCCCCCGATCTCCCTGGACAGTCTTTGCTCCCCGTCATTGGCACGTGTCCTCACCTTGGCTGTGGGTCAAACACGCCCGTGCTCCAGGCTGCGTTTCACTCCACCTCTTTGTGAAGCCCCTTCTAGCATCTCCTCTCCCAGCCCCAGAGGCTCACAGCGCTGCTGTTGTCCCCTGCTGACACCAACCACCTGCAGCACTGGCCTGAGGGTCCGGGAGGCGGCCCTCCAGGCAGGTGGGCTCGCCCAGCCTAGTGCCCTAAGCATCTCCCCAGGGTGTCCAGGGACAGCCTGTTGTTAGCTGGCAGTGGCCTGATGGTGGCTTTAAGGCACAGGTCAGGGAGGAGGAGGAGTTTATACCCTGAAATTCCTGTCTCTCAATGTCCTCCCGTCACAGCCCACGGGAACTGCATGGCCAAGGGGTCATTCGGGTTTGACATGCATCCACTGCTCCCCCCTAGTCTGGAGCCCCCAGCTCTGGGAGTGAGCATGTGACGTGTGGGCAACTGAGGGATATTGACTTTGAATGAATGAGATTGAAGCAGAGAGAGCCTGTCTTCCCCCACGAGGGACGTGTGCTGACACCTCTTAACAAAGGGAACTCGCTGTTCGTCTGTCCTCCCTGCTGGAGACACATTTATCTTTTCTCACAGAGAATCTGGCCTCTAAACTTGCACAGTTTCCCTGCTCTAGCAAGATCAGGACGTGGAATGAGGACGGCGTGTTTAATGTCTGGCTGGGCTTCCCCACTGACAGCCACAGGAGCAAAGCCAGCCTCCCGGGGACTTGTCCCCTCCCTGGGCAGCCTGGGCAGGAGTGGCCTCTGCGTGGTGCCCTCTGTGACTCCAGCCCCAGGATGTGGACCCTGTACTTCCCCTGGCCAATGTGCAGACAAGAAGAACCAGCATTACCTACGCTCCCTCTGTGCCGGCCATGTTTGTGGGAGCTTTAAGGACAGGACCGGCTCACTCGATGCTCATCCTGGATGAGGAAACTGAGGTTCAGGTGGTTCATTCACTTGTCCAAGGACACACCTGGTGAGTGACGGGACTAGGGTTGTCATCGTCGTCATTATCTTCTCGGTAATCATCATCATCGTCATCGTCACCGTCACCCCTCCCACCCTTCTTCCTTTTACTTAATGAGTGTCTTTCTTTTTCATATGTCATTGATTTCTTTGAGAAAGTGGAGTCGTTTTTCTCCTTGTAGTTTGGCTTAACTTGTTTCTCTATGAAAGAACTTCTTACAAATATACATGCATTATTCAGATCCTTACAACGTAAATATTCAGATACTGTGAAATTAAAGCTAAATAACCCTTTTGTAGAATAAAAGAAGAAGACTGGTAAATCACACTCACTAGTAATATTTTGATGGCACTCCTTTGTTTTTATGCAAAGATTTGTAAAACACTGTTTTCAGCAAACCTGGGATAATACAGTACGTGGTATGTCATAACTAGCTTCTTCCCCTGGACGGTGTGTTGTACCATTTCATGCCCACTAACGCCCTTCTACACGGGCTTCGTGATACGGAGTCCTCACACGTGGCAGCAGCCAGCCTGTCCCGCCTGTCCTCATTGCTGCTCAGTGGGACAAGCCTCTGTCGCCCCATCTGCCTCTTTCCACATGAATCCCACTATTTCTTGGTCATCAGCTCCTGACCTGCCTCTTCCCAGTCACGTGTTCCCTGGGGTCCCCCTCTCACGTGGTTCGTAGCTCATGAATGATCCCGCTCACCCCCTTGTCACACATTTCCTGAGGAACCAGGCACTCCAGACCCTGGACTGGGTATTGGGAACCAGGGACAAGCCCAGCTGACATTTCTTGAGCACTAGCAGGCTCCAGGAATTTACTTGTCTGATCTCCTTAATCCTATAAGCAGCCCTATGAGGTATGTTCTATTATGTCCCCAGTTTAGACAGGGGATGTGAGGTGGAAGTTGCACAGTGAGCCAGTGAAGAAGCCAGTTTCACCCCAGCCCATCTGAACTCAGAGCTGAGCCCCAACCCACTGGCTAGTCCATGGTCCCTGCTTGTGAGGGGCTCACCCTGTATCAGAGGACCCTTCACCCTGTCCTGTGTCCTGAGAAAGGCCAGGCAGAGCCCAAGTGCTCTGTGCAGCTAGAATCTGTTTGGCTGCAAGTGACAGAAAACCCAACTCTAACTGGCGTTAGACAAAATAGAGGATTTCAGATTCAAGCTACTCCACAGACTGGGGCCAGAGCTGGGCTTTCCAAGGCTTGATTCAGACCCAATAATGCTGTCAGGGCCCAGTTTCTCTCTCCATCTCACTGTCTCATTTCTTCTGCCTCAGCTCCATTCTCAGACAGGCTCCCCCTCATGGATGCAGAATGGCTGGAGCAACTCCGGACTTCACGTTCTCTCAGCTTCAACTTCAGTGGGAGGTCACCTGCCTCTGTCCCAGTTTTGCACCAATGAAATGTGAGAGGGATTGATGGGTGTCCCTTCTGAATAGAAGCTTTAGGAGCCAGTGTGTCATTCACCACATTCGCTCTTTTCCCTGCCACAGGGGGCAGAAGTGTTTGAGATAGAAGCTGCCTCATTAGCCCGGGTCCTGGAGTGGCCATGATGTGGAGTGAATCCACAGTCAAGACAAGACGAACAGGAAGCATGAGCAGAGAACAAGCCTGTGTGTTTGTAAACTGCTGAGATCTGGGCTTGTTTGTTACTGCTGCACGACCAGCTCATCCCGACCGGCCCACCAGCCCACAGACAGTGTCTGCCGAGGGTCAGGACCTGGGCATCTCTGTGTCTTGTCCCCACACGTGGAGGTGCCACATCCACACGGGCCCCAGTGGATGCCTGTTGACTGGTGGTGCCAGTCACCTGGTCACGTCACTCCTGTTGGTCTGGTCTCCGGGTGCTTCCTTTCTCCTGTGAAGATTCCCCCGCTGCCTGCCCTCCTGGCTCTGGCCTGAAGCGCCCAGCGAGGCTCCCCAGCCGGCCGGGAGCTGGTGAGGAGCTCCCGCTCACCCTGCCGGCCGTGGGGAGGAGTCTGGTGTCACATTCTCCTGGGGCCTCTGACTTGGAGTGAGAGGGGACCCGCCCTGGGTCAGGGAGCCGGGCCCTCCCTCCCACTGACCCGGGAGGGAAACAAATGCCCGTGACCGGTTTCACATTTTGTTTTTGTCCACTATTCTGGGAAAAACAGGGCCCTTGCTGCCAGAATGTTCCCTGAAGTCAGGAAGGGCCAGGGTTCCGATTTCGCCTTTGTTCAGCTGCAGGCCCCTTGGGAGTTCCATCAGCAGGAGGCGTCGCCCCCACAGAACAGCCTCTCCTCACTCCCACAGGACGCGGTCCCTGTAGAGGGAGGGCTGTGTCGTCCTTGGAGCTCCTGCCACTCAGCCTGGGACGTGCCTCCCGACACAGCGTGGCCCGTTTCCATCCACCTACTCTGCGGGGCCTTCGGTTCTGGAAATGTATTCGAGCCTGTGCTGCACATACTGATATACACACAAATGAAGAAAACACTCGTGGGAGCGTTGTTACAGCAGGTTAAGACCGGCAACCACAGCGTGAGCCCGGACAAGGGGCAGGTAAATGCTGTGTCTTAGTCTGTTCACAGGGACCCCGCGTGGCTGTTTGTAGAAACGAGGCTCCCCCATGCCTTGTCCCGGGGGGTTGGGAAGATGCTCTGGGCTTGGCCCACTGAGTGCTTCCTACGGGACTTAGGAGCTCAAGTGAGGGAGGGAGAGCTAGAGGGTCACCTGTCATCAGTGGGGTTGGTGGGGAGGGGTGCCTGGGTGTGACCTCTGAAGGGTCCTCACTGCCCGGCCTCCTGGGAATGACCTGGTTTCTAGGTTCCCAGCAGTTCCGTGAACCCCGAGAGCTGAGGATAATTTCCCTTTGTCCTTAGGATGGGGTCGGTGTCTGTGGTGGCCCCAAGGGCCCTGGACACTGGATCTGCTCTGGCCCACGTTACTCTGAACCGCAAGGACACACGTGCGTTTCCCTGGCTCTGCAGCTAGAACCCAGGCTCTCAGATGGCAGGGCCACTTCCCACATGTCCTTTGTCCCCACATCACCTCCTATGGGATGTGGGAGCCCCACAGATGCCCAGAACCGCTGCAGGGCTGACTGCATGGAATCACTTCCCTTTGTCCACGCTGTTGGTCTCAGGTGGCGGATGACAAGAATGACAGTGACGGCAGGGACACACATTGCTGGAGCTCTGCCTCTGCTCAGAGCTCGTACTGGGAACGACAGTTGCAGAGAGCGGCATGGGTTTTCCCTGGCTGACGTGGAGGTCGAGCATTAACACAGACGGAAGGGGCCTGACGGCAGGCGTGGGAGACAGGGAGGCCGCCACCCGCTCAGATCCAGGTCCCGCTCTGGTCCACCTGCCTGTGTCCAGTGGTGGGCTGATGCGTGAGAGGTGGAAATGGGGGCGTCTCTGGGGAGCGGTTGCTGAGAAGGATGGTTCCCGCCCAGAGGAGCCTTTGTCTGGGAGGTGGTGGCAGCTGAATTGCTCTGTGGGTTTGATTCTCTGTCTGTTTAAAATGAACGAAACTATAAGTCATGCCTGCCACATCCCATGCAGATTGGTTTCAGTGGATTTGCTGCAAATTTCTGCATTAGAAAGAGCTGGGCTTCAGGAGAAACTCAGTGAGCAAAATTGAGCAGGTGCAACTTCAGAGAACTGACTACAGTCGTCTTAACCATGTGTTCAGGGGTCTGCTAATTTTGTAAAAACAGTTTGTCCCTTGACAGTCCATTAGTGGAGGAAGGTGTGAGCTCACCGGGATGGAAGGAGCCAGCTCGGGTGGAAGGAGGATGAAATCAGGGACCAACAAGATGACACTGTGGTGACAGTTCCCACCTGAGGCCACCTGACATTTCACAGGTGTGACTCTGAGGGCCAGCTCGCCCACGCTCGTCCTGTGCTCAGGCTACGGGGTGACAAAGCTCAGCACGTCCTCCTTTCCCTCTAAGCCCTGGCCAGGGTCCTCGCTAAACCACCTCTTGGTGCGTCTGCACCACCTTCCGGGTCTTTGATCCTGTCAAAAGCCCATGACTTCTAGATCCTGTCCTCTCATGTCCGGGATGACATCCAGTGTTTGTCACCTGGAATAGAATGGACACTCACGCCCACACGTGAACAGCCATCCTGGACTCACCGGGGCGTGGCCTCTGACCCAGCTGCATCTGAGGCCGCCCCAGTGCCTCCTGCCCATCAGCACACCCTGCAGTCATGAGAGCTTCCTGGTCGTGACACCGGTGCCGCCAACCCAATATTAATGGAGAACTAAATGAAGGAGAAAGCACTGGGCCTCGACTGGTGTCTGGGAAGCTGAACGTGGTGGAGACACGGCCCATGGGCACTGGCCATGGGACGGAATCACAATGATCATCCCAGACAGGCCGGGCTCCTGGAGCTTGATGTGGAATCACCCTGCTGTTTGGAGGCAGCTCAGAGCAGAAGGGAGCAGGTGGAACTTCCCCCTGAGACCAGAAGGGAATCGCAGGGTTGGGGGACTTTGGCACCTTATCAATATCCTGTTCACTCATCTTCCACCTGTTGGTTCCTCCCCAGTCAATAAGCCTGACCTGGATCAATAATTCAGTTCCACCGAGGGTTGTACAACGATGACTTTCCAGTTCTACCATCCCCTCCCCTCTCGCGACTGTCATTCTCCTGTGAAGCGGAGTCCTTGGGCAGGGCTGTGAAGGACAGGCCCCACGGGAAGGCAGGGCGAAGGCTTCATCCTGTCCCTTTCATCATCGATTTCCAATGTATTGAGTGGTCCTGGTCGGGTCCTGGTTATAACCCACCAATACAAAGAACATTTTGAGAACGATTGGAAAAACTAGAATGTAATCTGGATATTAGAGTGGATTAGGAAATTATTATTTTTTTTGTAAGTGTGATAATGTTATTCTGTCTGTAAGGGGAAATGTTCCTTTTTTTTTTGTTATAAATGCAGCCAAATAAAAACAAAGAACTTATCATTAATCCCTCAAAAATATAATGAAAACATAATTGCTTCAAATACGGGATAACTGCAGACATTTTATGTGCACACGTGCACGCACACATGCACACACACTAACAGAATGGTGTGGTGCACAGCTCAGAATGGGGCAGGATTTTAAATGTCTGTAATGAACCTCTTGCCCCTTCAGTCCTGTCTACGTGTCCTGTAACTGTGACTCAGATGCATTTGGGAACAAGGTTGGAAGTTTAGGGGTTGAACTCTCATGGTTTGTGCTGTTGATCTCAGTTCTTCACCTCTCGTGTGTCCACACCTGTTCCCTTGACGTTGGGTTTGAACACGTGACTTGCTTCGGCCAATAGAAGGAGGCAGAAGGGCCAGTGAGGCAATTCCAAGTTAGGACTAAAGTGGCATCGGATGTTCCCTGTGCTCTCTCACACCTCTGCTCTTGTCCCGAGAAGAACATGCCTGGGCTGGCCCACTGGTCCCCTGGGGATGAAAGACACGTGGAACAGAGACTCCTCAGCCCAGTTCAGCCCAGACCTGGCAATACCCAGCCTGCTGCTGACCCGTGAGTGAACCACCCGGTGAAGTCAGCATGGATAAGCAGACCCTCAGCAGACCTGCAGACCCGTGAGAACAAATGGCTGTTGTTGTAGGCCACTAAGCTTCAGGGTGAGTTGTTATGCAGCATTCTTGTGGCAGTGCTGACTGATACACTGTCCCCTTCCCAGTCTGGGCTCCCAGGAATGTTGGGTCTTCCTGTCCTTCAAGTGCCCGGGCTCCTTACCCCACTGACTCAGCATCCTGAGAGCACTTGGGGGAGACTCTTCTCTTTTGAATTTGTTGAAGTTACCAGGCATTTATGGGCTCAACTGCTTTTCAGAAGCTTACCAGGTAATTTACAACTCACATAATAAACACATAATTATTGCTTATGAAGGTTTGATGACTGCATTATGGGAAAAACCTATCTTTGCTCAAAAGTTAGTAGGAAAAAAATATCGTCCCTAAACAAGCCTCCTGAGCAGTAATGTGCAAAGTGTTTGCTCACGACGAGTGATCAGACTGTAATGAGCGTTTGTGTTCAGGACACAGGGCACGTCTGGAGAACCGTCCTCAGTGGGATGGTCTGATGGAGCCGGTAGGGCATGGGCCTGTGGGAAGTGGCCCTATTCCCGGAGAAGAGATTTCCAGTCACCAGAAGCAGCGCTGGGGAAGACTGGGGGCCCCAGGGGGCAGAGACCGCGGCGTGTTGAGAGGAACCGACAAAAATGCTTTGTGCTTCTTGGTCGTCATGGGAGGGCAGAGACGAGACTGGGTGGATGAGGAATCGCCACGTCTTCCCTGGAAGGGGCAGTGGGAGCCGTGACATGGACTCCAGCCGAGGACAAAGGCAGGTCTGGGCTGTGAGTGCTGCAGAGGGCGCCCCCACCCCATGCCTGGTCACCCCAGGCCCACACACTGCTCTGTCCTGGAGGAGATTAGATGACTTTTCAGACATATGCTTTCCTGTCCCCTTTCCCGCCACATGGACAGAGCGGGCACTGTGACCCTGACATGGGGCGCAGCCATGTGATGTGTTCTGGCCCATCGCAGACGATGCCACCACAGACTTGAAAAGCTCTCCCATGATTAGCCATGAGGAGAGCCTGCTGGCGGGCCTGCTGGTCCAGGAGGACGAGAGACACGTGGAGCCGACCCCAGGCCTGCAGGCCGAAGAGGGGCTGCCCGGCTGAGCACCTGGCCTCACCCCTTCCATCCCACGTCCGATGGGCGAGCCCGGCTGAGATCAGCTGAGTTCAGGCAGCGGATGCCCCTCCAGCTGCGTCTTGCCTGCGGCACTGCCAAGAGGGCCACCTGCTCTGAGGTTGTGACTGCAGTGTAGGGTGACAGGTCCCGGGCCTCAGACTCCATCCAGCTCCGCGTACGTTACAAACACACGGGTAGATTGGATGGCACGTCGAAATCCAGTTCCAGCGCTTACGACCTCTGTGCCTTACAGGTGCTCCCCTCTGTACTCTCACCCTCCTCGTCTGTAATTATCATCGTCCCTCACAGGCTCACGGCGAAGAGCACGTGTCTGAATCTACGTGGAGCTGTAGGAACAACGCGTGCACAGTCATCGGTCAACGTTGGCTGCAGTAACTGCCGGCAGATACTGGGGTCCGTCAACACCAGGTGAGAGTTGGGCCTCGTCTCACAGACCAGCCTTTCCCCAGTGTCCTCTGCACAGTGAAAGTCAACAGGATAGACGAAAGTCTGCTGTGATCAAACCTTTGAGAATCACAGGATTAAACCACATCGATGAAATTCTCTCCTGCAGGACATGTCAGTGCCTTTCGCATGGTGAGGAGTACTGTTCAGGAGGGGCTGGCTCATCGGGGGTCAATGCTGGGCTTTGCAGAGCATTTCTTACGGCTGGAAAAGAGTGAAATAGACCTGGAAAACCCTGCCCGCTGTCCTCCGGTCACTGAGTGAGCTGCCTCCCCCTCGAGTCCCTGTAACTGCAGCTACTGTTCGATTTACAACACCGGAAAGAGAAACTTTCCGAGCACAGGAGCCGGCAGGGCTGCTGCTGTATTTGCCTTGGTAACAGCTCAGAAGCCAGTTAGCTCCAGGTAGTCAAGTATTTATAGACCACCCCTCGACCCCCCGCCCCCCGCCGCCTTGTTAGCAGAGACGCTCTGACTTTGGAAAGTCTCTGCACCAGCTCAGAGCTCCTCCTTCAGGCTGAGGAGCTGTCAGTGCTGAGCCAGAAGTCGCCTCCTTGGAAAACCTGGACCAGCGGCCACCCTGGCAGGGAGAAAGCCCTGAGTGACAGCTCTCCAGCATGATGCGTATAAAATAAAAGTCTCCCCAAATGAAATAAAACAAATCTCTCTTCCACAAGGTTTTCTCCTGAGGGTGGGCACTTGGCCAAACCTACAATTTAAAAATTGAATCTGTGAATGATGAATCCTGTTAGTCCCACTTCCAGAGAGCACAGGCCTGGAAAGTTCTCCCAGCCACACTCAGGCTCGTGCAGAAGTCACACTGCACCGAGGATGCTGTGCCTCCACCAGCCACCTCCAGAGGCGGAGCATCCACTCAACAAAGGACCCCCACGCTGCTGAGACCAGCCCACCAGGAGAAGGTGAGCGGTCAGCCTGCCCCCAAATGCTTCACGGTTTGGTCCTTTCATCCCAAGCGTCTTCGTGGAGAGATCGCCAGTCCAGAGTCAATGCCGAATGAGGGCTGGGTTCAGCTGACACAGGCTGGAGTTGTTGGCACTTAACTTTCTGAGAAATTTCCTGAATTTCCCACTTCGCTTTTATTTCCTATTTTCCACAACTTTACTGAGTTACTATTGACGTAAGATAAAAGGCACATACTGATAGTTTTAGACGTGTGTGTATCCACGTGAAACCATCTCCACAGTCAAAACAATGAGCATATTCATCACCCCCAAATGTCCTCCTTCCCTTTGGTCACCCCCGCCTCCCGCCCACCAACTACTGCTCTGCCTGCTGTCGCTATAACCTATTTCCATCGTCTAGAATTTTACATGAATGGAATCCTACTGCTCATATTCATTTTGTGTGGCTTCTTTTTTTAAACAAAATTATTTTATTGAGGTCATATTAGTTTATAACATTGTGTAATTTCAGGTGTAGATTAGTATGTGTCAGTTTCTATATAGACTGCATCCTGCTCACCACCAATAGTCTAGTTTTTATCTGTTACCATACATATGTGCCCCTTTACCTCTTTCACCCCTGCCCCATCCTATTCTCTTCTGGTAACCACCAGTCTGTTCTCCTCATCTATGTGTTTTCCACATATGAGTGAAATCATACAGTATTTGTCTTTCTCTGTCTGGCTTATTTTGCTTAACATAATACCCTCAAGGTCCATCCATGTTGTTGCAAATGGGATAATTTTGTCTTTTTTATGGCTGAGTAGTATTTCATTATATATATGTATCAGTTGATGGGCACTTGGGTTGCTTCCACATCTTGGCTATTGTGAATAATGCTGCAAAGAACATAGAGGTGCACAAATCTCTTTGTATTGTTGATTTCAAGTTCTTTGGATAAATATCCAGTAGTGGGATAGCTGGATCATATGCTGTTTCTATTTTTAATTTTTTGAGAAATCTCATACTGTTTTCCATAGTGACTGCACCAGTTTGTATTCCCACCAGCAGTGAATGAGGGTTCCCTTTCTCCACAACCTCTCCAACACTCGTTACTTCTTGTCTTGTTAATTATAGCCATTCTGATGGGCGTGAGGTGATATCTCATTGTGGTTTTGACTTGCATTTCCCTAATAATTAGTGATGTTGAACATCTTTTCATGTGTCTGTTGGCCATCTGTATATCTTCTTTGGAAAAATGTCTGTTCACATCCTCCACCCATTTTTTTGATCAGGTTGTTTGTTTTTTTGTTGTTGAGTTGTATGAGTTCTTTATATATTTTGGAAATTAACCCCTTGTTAGATATATCACTTGCAAATATTTTGTCCCAGTTGGGTTGTTTTTTCATCTTGTTCTTGGTTTCCTTTGCCTTGCAGAAAGTTTTTCGTCTGATGTAGTGCCATTTGTTTATTTTTTCTTTTGTTTCCCCTGCCTGAGTAGACATGGTATTTGAAAAGATGCTGCTAAGATCAATGTCATATCCAGAATTTCTGTATAGATTTTTTTTAAGGACTTCAATGTGTTTGATGAAGTACTCCTTCTGTTCATTAACTTTATTTCTGAGCTCATTGAACTGTCTTTCTGTGTTTTCTTGTAATGTGTTGAGTTTCCTTATGACAACTATTTTGAATTCTCTGTCATTTAGATTGTAATCTTCTGTGACTTCAGGATTGGTTTCTGGAGAGCTGTCATTCTCCTTCTGCTCTGCAGTGTTACTGTAGTTCTCCACGGTGTTTGATGAACGGATCCTCTGCCAGCACATTTGTGGTCGTATCAGGTCCCAGATTCTACCTGCCACCTCGTGGGGGTCGGGAGCAAGAGCTTTGTTTTCTGATCCCGCCCCATCTGCTGGTAGTTGTGCCTGTCTGGCCACTCTGTGTTCCCCTGGGCTGGTTGCAGCTTGGTGGGTTGCGCTCATGTGGGCGGGTCGTGACTGGGTGCTGCGCTTGGCACATGGGTCGCACTCGGTGCTTGAGTCGCTCTTGTGCTGGCTGGGGCTGTTGCACTTGGCAGGTGAGTCTGACTGAGCTGCTGCACTAGGCGGGAGGGGTGGCTTCACGGCGGCTGAGCCGCTGTCACTCAGTGGGGAGCATTTGCGCGGGTGGGGCGCTTCGGTAGGTGGGTGCACCTGGGGGCCGGGCTACCACTGCAAAAGCATTTGTGTGTCGGCTGGGCTGCGCCTGCTTCCACTCACAGTCCAGCCGGCCTCTGTGTGAGGATCCATGACCTGGATCGCTGCCGCCAGGGAGGGGGAGGGGTCCACTCACCTAGTGCCACTGCTTCCTGGGATCCTGTCCACCCACCTTCAGATGCCCAGCTGTGTGGATCTCTCAGTGTCCTGTTGTGTTGTGTAGGGAATCCTCTGTTGGTTAATGAATGTCCATTTAGTTGTAACTTAGAGGGGAGAGACAAAGGGAGCAACTCACTCTGCCGTGATGCTGATGTTACTCTTGTGTGGCTTCTTTTACTCAAAATAACTGTTTTGACACCATCCATGTAGTTGTGTGTACCAGTAGTTCATTCTTTTCATCACTGTGTAGTTCCCTGTGTGGATGGACCACATTTGTTTATCCATTCATCTGTCAATGGACATTTGGGTTATTTCCAATTTTCACTCATTAAAAATAAGCACATTTGTGCACACGTTTTTGTTTTGACGTTTGCTTTCACGTTCCTTGGGTGAAAATCTACAAATGGACTGATCAGGTCCAATGTATGTGTGTGTTTAACTTTTTAAGAAACTGCCATATTTTATGAAATTGTATCATTTCACACTATCACTAGCAGTGCAAGGAGTTCTGGTTCATTCACATTCTCAAGAACACTCTGTATGGCCAGTCCTTTAAATTTTGGCTATTCTAATAGGTGCGTAGTGGTATTTTAAAACACTTTTTTTCTGGTGTAAGTCACATACCATAATATCGACTTGTTTAAGCATACAATTCAACTATTTTTATTAAATTTAAAGAGTTGCACACCATCACCACAATGCAATTTTGGAACGTTTGTTCTATGATCAACTTTTGGTTTACTTTCGTATAGTACAAGGCTTCTGCTGATTTTTATTTTTTTATATGAGTGTCCAATCTTCCAACACCATTAGTTGAAAAGACTATACTTACTCCATTGAATTACTCTCTCAGTTTTGTAAAAAGTTAGTTTCCATGTTATTGTGGGTCTATTTCTGGATTGCATATTCTGTTCCCTAGATGTACTTTCTACCTTTTCATCAATACCACACTCTCTTGATTACTGTAAGTGTTAAAACTGGGTAGATCATTCCTCCAACTTTTTTCTTTCTCAGAATTCTTCTGGCTGTTCTAGTTTGTTTGCCTTTTCATGTGAATTTTAGAATCAGCTTGTTACTATCTACAAAATAAATCCTGCTAGAATTTTTGTTGCACTGCATTATCTGTATAGATTATTTTGGGAAGAATTGACACCTAACCCCTGAGTCTTCAAATACACGAGCGTGGTATGTGTCTCTATTTATTTAGATCTTCTTTGATTTGTTTCATCAGTGTTCAGTAGTGTTCAGAATAAAGATCCTGTAATGTTTTATGACCTGTTGTAAATTGTATTCTGTGGTTCAGGTTTTCACTTCTCCTTATGGTCAGGCTCACATATACTGGAAGGGGGAAAAAGGAAACTCATTCCTGAATCTGTCATCCTTCCAGTTCTGGTTTCCTTCCCCATCCGTCTCTTACCATTTACTTTTCAGAGTCCTCAGATAGCTGTTCCATGTGCTTCAGTGCAAGATTTCAATTGCATTTGCTGGGAGAGACAGGCAGTGTGTGTTTATTCCATACAGACCAGAGAGCAGGGTTTTACGAAGACCTAATCATTGGGATCCACTCTTCCTCCCTGGACACACAGCTGGACTACATTTCCCAGCCTCCCTTGTGTTAGTGTGGTCATGTGACCACATGTATCCAATGGCGCTTGAGCGGAAGTGCACCCCATCCAGGGCTGGACCATAAAACCTCTCATTCGCCTGCTAAGTGAGATGGTGGTGCCCTTAGAAACCTCATATTGATGCTGGATGGACAGCCAAACACCAGGTCCTTGAATGATTCTCTGGAAAAGAATCATCCAGTCAACCTCAACAACCCCTGAAAAGTTGTGTGAGAAATGACAAATTTTGTGTTTTAAGTTGTGGAAGGTCAGGGATCTATTTGTCAATCCATCTCAGCCTCATGTAACTAATGCCTGGAGTATGGACGTATTCTACCTACAAAGAACAGAGGACTAGATGCCTGGCCAGACAAAGCAGAGAGAACAGAGCATTAGGGAGAGATGGCCACTGCATCTCCCCTGACAGGGGCAGAGGTGAGGAGGAAGGGAGAATGGGCATTTGGCAGAGCTGGGGAGAGGGGAATGTGTGGCTGCTCCCTGTGTGCTCTGCAAAGCCCGCCTCTGAGCCCCTCACAGAGCAGAACAGACAGTGCTCCTTCTGGTGGCTCATTTGTCTGAACTGCTTTTGCCTGGCACCCTTCAGCCCCATGTCCCTTTGAGCTCACGTCCCACATTCCCTGAATGGCTGGGATGACCCCTGATATGGGCCGAGACCCCAGCCTGAGAAGAGAGGACACAGCAGGTTGTCTCAGTCAGCAGGGCTGGGGTGGCACGGGGATCTGACAGGAGGACTGAGCAAGTCCACTCCCCAAATTAACGGGCCCAAGCAGCCAACACGCCGAGGCCCCTGTTTCTTGTCCTTGGACAGAATCGTCCTCGTGGACCCAGCCCTAGGAACAGGCATTGCAGGGGTGAGGGGGAGCCCTGGATTTAGACCCACAAAGGTCTCCATGAGGGCTGGGGATGCAAGGGACAGACTAAGGCTCAGTTAACGGAGAAAGCACAGTCAACCAGGCTGCTGGATGGCCTGGTGCACAAACTCTGGCGTGCCAAAGTGCACATTTCTTTATTTTCCCACAACTGGACTCATCTTGTATCTTGAGCCAATGTAATGACTGATGCAAAAAATGCAATTTAGTAAGTTGTGAGGAAACTCAGACAAGATCAAAGTAGTGTGGTAGAAGGGGGTGTGAGCAGGAGCTTTGTGGAAATAACAAGAGGGAGTCAAGTATAGGTATCTGTTCTGCTGACCCCTCGTCAGGAGTCTGGGCCCCAGGGAGCCTGCTGAGTGCTCTCAGCAGCAGGAGGTGTGTTCCCTCCACTCCTGGAGCCCGAGGAGGGGACACTGCCCAGGCTCTGCCCTGGTGCTGCAGTGCAGTTTTAATTGCATTTGAAATTGAACTGTCCCCTGCTGAGAGGAAAGTTGACAACTGCCAGGAGGAGGAGATGGGGGACAACAGGGCCTGGTCCCTGCAGCCTGGAAACCCCTCCTGGGCCCCCAACCCCGTCTCCCTCCTGAATCCAGCCGGCTGTATCAGGATGTTCACAGGCAGGGAAGGTGTAGAACTTTCCAGAGCCTCTCTCAGCCCCATGATGGAAACGGGTGCAGCCTGAGACGGGGTCAGCGTGCACGGTGCACACCTCACTGCTGGGGGTCCTGCTTAGGGGCAGGTGTGGGATCCAGGGACACTCAGTACATCTCAGTGTGAAGCCAGAACATCAGGGAATCCTGAGGGGCCAGCAGAGGGAACTGTCCAGTGGACTGGAGGACAGCACTCGATGGACGCTCGGCGGCAGTAAGATGGTCGGCAGATCTGGAATACTTATACGCGGTGCTCTCTGCAGCGTACTAAGTGAGGGGCCGGTGAGGAAATGTCGTTTATACCACGGTCCCACTTAGGCATCAGCGAGGTTGTGTATGTTACATGCGTCGATGTGTGCTTCTTGTAGACAAGGTTCGAAAATGGAAAAGATGCAGTATTCGTTGTTAACATGATTTGTCTTGGCTGATAGAATTGTGGGTGATCAGACTTCCTTTTCCTTTGACTCCCAGGATTTTCTGATCCCCTCCCCCATCATTACTGTGCATCACTCATGCAACCAAACAGATGAGAAGCTTTTAAAATTTGGCTTTGTTTCCTGGCACCTTCCTCCCTGGCACGTCTCTCGGTGAGAATGGCCCTGGGTTTCCGTCTCTGTGAAGTGCGTGTTTGTCTCTCACTAGCACAGCAGAGACCACACAAAAGTCCATGAGAACAGCAGTCAGACTGGACAACAGACCTCTAATCACAACTCGAATTTCAGAATGTGCCAGTAGTCTTGTCTGTGCACAGACTTTAGTTTGTCTCATGTTTTCATCCATGGACTAAATCTAGGATTGAATAATCCCCAGATAACTTGTACTTGCCTTCAGAGTAAATTAATTCCCTTTTTAATTTATGATTTTATCCAGGAGAATTATGTTTTAAAAATGTCTGACTTGGGGGGCCGGCCCAGTGCCGTAGGGGTTAAGTTTGTGTGCTCCACTTTGGCAGGCCGGGGTTCAAGGGTTCAGATCCCGGGCGAAGACCTATGCACCGCTTATCAAGCCATGCTGTGGTGACGTCCCACATAAAATAGAGGAAGATGGGCACAATGTTAGCTCAGGGCCAATCTCTCTCAGCAAAAAAAGAGGAGGACTGGCAACGGATGTTAGCTCAGGGTTAACCTTCCTCACACAAAAAAAGTCTGACTTGGGCAATAGTTGCGTTGCCCGATTCACAGTGACTGATGGAGGGGGGCAGGGAAGAGCAGAGGGGTGTGCCGCGTGTGTACAGAGCATGCGGGTGGGGGAAGCCTGTCTGGGAGCATAAATCCCCAAGACCACTTCTCCCCCCTGCCACCCCATCCTCCACAGACACAAGCACGTGCACCCACAGAGCAGCCCAAGTGACGCGTCCACCTAGGATGTCCCTGAACCATGGTGACAGGGCAGGGTCCCAGGAACTAACACCTTCTTGGAATTAAAGAGAAATCTAGATGGAGTTCATGAAATCCAATTAATGTTCTAGTCTCATCAAAAGGGAAACTCCAGGTTTAGGCAACACTTGGAGGAAACTCCTTGTCACAATAAATTAAATAAGCCACTTGCATTTCTCCATTATTAACACGACTCCATGGAAACCTGCTCTCTGCATCTGTGCTCCTGTTAATAAGAGGTGTCAGGAATGCTCTTTGCTCCCCGCTCAGGGGACTGCCCTCCCTTTCCCTCAGCCCCTTCACCGCCTTCACCCCCTCCAGCCCCTGGTCACCTGCCGAGGCCGGGCTGATGCTGGGAGCAGGTCTGTGCTCTGGGATTTTGTGAGAACACAGTGGTCCCTTTGTATCCAGTGGCACCTCTCGTCCCTCTTCACATCCTGTCATTGACGGTGAAATGGAACTTAATGTACACACTGGGTTCTTTCTGAAAAAACACAATGAAAAGACCCAAGCAAACAATGACATGTGACCATTGTATTGTAGCTGGGTGACTGCTGTTACAGTGGGTGAAATGTCCCATAAAGGATGTAATTGCATTTTCACTGTGTTAAAGGAGGGAAAGTGATAGCAGCCACAATCTTTGCATTTAATCTCCTAAAATTTCATTTCCTTCCGACACTGTTAGGGAGTGTATGAGGCAGAAAATCCGCCCTGGGGTGCGCGTGAGGGCCACTGTCAGAGAAGTTAGCCCGAGCCCGCGTCCCCTCCCGACGTCAGCCGGGCACGCCAGAGCTGCGTGAGCCCGGAGGGCAGGGCGGTCACGCTCTGAGAAGACCCCACCTGGAAACCGAGCCCCTGTGCTCCAGTGCTGAGGGTTAGTACTGGCCCCACCGAGGCTTAGCTGTCCCTCGGCAGACAGACAAGACCACACGAGGTCTTAACCGGAGAATTCAGGCAACTCGAGGAAAAAGGGCGCTGCCTGTCCTGATATCACCAAGTGGAAGAACATTCGTGTCATTAGCTCTTATAATGTCCTGTCCCCAGGACTGGGCAGAGCATCCAGCAATTAGGGAAATTCTTCATCGTGATGAAGTCTCCGTCTCCCCGTGCCCGAGGGTCTCAGGATCCCCCAGGTTGACCCTACTCACACCCCAGCCCTCCGAGTTCATTAGTGTCCACAAGTAGTTTCTGCAGCGTGGATAAAATGTCCATTTTAATGAAGTAATCACCTGTCTTGATTATGTAATTAGTAAAACCACCATAATTATACACTTAGAGCCTGAAACCGTTTATTAGAGAGGCCCTGTTTTGTCGTTTGGACCCTAATCTACAGTGGTGAGCCCTGTGCAATCCTATGCAGCATGCAGAGAAGGCAATTTGAAGTGGACGAAGACGGATGCCCTCAGCAGTTGGGTAATAGCAGTTGCTCAGTGGCAAAAAGGAAGTTTGGAGCCCCGGTGAGACCTTCACATTACAAAAGCTAACAAATTAAATAAATAGAAAGTGGTTTTGAAATACGCTCTACAAACGGCTAATTTGCCGCTGACTGCTTCAGTCGCTGACTCTGTAAGAGGTCATGACGCGCTCCCGTGTTGTTCACAGACAAGGGGTGGGGTTTTTTCTAAACATTTAGAAACAGTTGTGTGTGTGTGTGTGTGTGTGTGTGTGTGTGTTGATTCCTTTAGTTAAAACTGCTCTACGTGAAGGTCATGTACATGACTGTCCCTCATTTACAAGGCATCTTTTGGGGACCTTGGGTGTGTATTTGGAAACCTCCCTCTAGAAGGAAACTCCACATTAGAAGCTGGTTTGAAATCCTACAGTCCAGCTCCATAAGTCGGGGTGCTGGGGAATTAGGAGTGACAAATGATAAAAGAATGAAAAGGTAAATCCCTCTTGTTGAGGGAAGTCTGGAGAAAGGAGGAGGCTTTGGGATGGGGGGACAGGGGGGCCCCTGCCTGTGCCCCGGGCCGGCTCCGCCTCTGGGATCACTGCTTCTGGTCGGGACCTCACCTTGGGGGCAGGAGCCCTCTCTCCCTGGCTTTGCCAGGCTGGGAAATGCCAGCTCAGCCCTGCTGCCTGCTGCCACCCTCCCCACCCAGCGGGCAACACCTCCCCCAGCCCCAGACACAGCGGCTGTGGGTGGAGGACCTGACTTGAGGAAGTCAGGGCTCTGCCACTTGGGGACGGTGGTGACCCGGACTGCTCTGGGGTGCCGCCTGTTCTCCCTGCTGCCACACATTCCCTGTTCTCTGCTTGCAGGACAGAGAGGGGACCTTGTGTCTTTGGTGATGGAGGTGCCTGCCCCATCCTGCTTTAGAGAAGGTCAGTCCTTGTCCCCCAGAGCTGGCTTTCCAGGGGGGTCCTGTTTATACACAGACGATCACTGTGAAGGAGAGAGAAGATCCTGACTGCATCACCTGAGCATCTGGATCCAGCCATGCCTGAAGATAATGCAGTTACATGAGCCAATAAAGCCCCTGTTTTTAAGACGGTTGGAAATTGGTTCTGTCCCTGACAAACAGAGCCCTAACTGATAACCCATCTCTGTCCCTCCCACCCCAACTTTAGTCCTTTGAGCCTGAGAAAATTTGGGGAGAGAAATGAGTGGGCTGTGGAGAGAGGTTCTGAGGGCATGGTCACTGTAGCCCCTTCTGGCCACATCAACGGGCTGATATTTTGGAAACACCATTTCCACCAAAGCCTTTCTAGCATCGTGGCGCCCACTGTACCCACAACCTGAAGGCCTCTCCCCAGAACTCCTGTTCTACTCCAGAGAGAGCGAGCTGTGCCCTCGCACATCTCCACCCTCCTGGTCTCATCCACCACCCTGTCCGTCTGCCATCTGTGCTCGGCCTGACCCCACGTCTCCTCTGTGTTGGAGCCGCCTCCTCCTGGCTGTACGTCCCCTTGAGGCAGGAGCTCTCTTCCGCGTCCTTGGTTTCTTGCTCCCAGCAGCGCGCTGGGGTCCCCCATAAATGTTCATCAGCTGTGACGCACCCAGTAACCACTCGGTCACTACCATAAACGCACAGATGCTGCAGATTGTAAAGGGAATGGGAGCGTTTATACGGGCGGAAGACAGAATAGGAATCGCTGTTCTCATCCTCGTGGGTGGATGCGTCAGTACAGTGATCTAATTAGACTTAGATTTCAAGCAGAGGCCACACTTCAAAAAACAAAATGAAAGTAATTCTACTAGAGGAGGAAACGGATGGTTTTTCATGTAAAGTCTCCACCCTGTGCTTCCTGGCAGGGATTCCAAAGCTTGTTATCCTAACTGGAGAAGCCCCAGAAAGGGGAGCCTGGAGAAGTGACGGTCCTTGATGTCACTCCTGACAGGTCTCAGTCCTCCCACGTTCTCTGAGCATCCCAGCCTATGGCTCTGATGGACGTGGGTGGGAGGGGACAGGGTCTCAGGGGGGCTGGGGTAGCTGCACAGACCTGGTGGGAGCGGCGTCGGGCAGGGGAATGACCAGCTCAGACCCTCCTGTCCTCCATCCTGAGACCCGTGCAGCAGAACACCTCTGGGCAGCTCTGCCTTCTGTCCCTCGCTGGGACCCACCACTGCACAGGAGGTGGAAAGCAGACATGGCCAACCCTATGCAGACACCAGAACCTTCCGGAATGTCTGTCCTCCTCAGTGTCTTTTGTCGTGATTCGGATTCCCCAGCCAGCCTCACACATGGGTCTACAGCAGAAGAAAATCACCTATGAGAAAGCAGCAGCACCAGACCCCATACATTCACTCATTTTTTTGTGTGTGTGAGGAAGATTAGCCCTGAGCTAACATCCGTTGCCAATCCTCCTCTCTTTGCTGAGGAAGACTGGCCCTGGGCTAACATCTGTGCCCATCTTCCTCTACTTTATATGGGACACCGTCGCAGCACGGCTTGATAAGCGGTGCATAGGTCCGTGCCCGGGATCCGAACCTGCAAACCCTGGGCTGCCGAAGCAGAGCACACAAACTTAACTGCTACACCACCAGGCCGGCCCCACATTCGTTTATTTTGTTGGCCATTTAACTGCAAACTCGATGTGTTTTTCTGGGGATGGGGACTGAGTTGAGTCTGTTGATAGTTTATTACATGACCTTTAGCGCCCATCATTTATTCCCACTGTGGTTGTTCACTTGGATTTATTTTCACAACTAGCGTAAAGTCCCTTATTTATTTTTCTGAGGGACTCTGGAGCTTAGCTAATTGGTTACTATAATTGACCTCCTGTAGCTCCCATATGCGTCAAGAAAAGTGCACGGTCTAACTCAGGGCACAGAGAGCAGGATTTCTTCACCATAATTTTGATTTGTCATTTTTTTGAAAGTTAACAACAAATTTTAAGAGGTGTTTGACCTAAGATACCCAACTTTTATGACAAATTATTTGAGAACATAATATCTGAACTTTAAAGTTTAGCAAGAATAAAGCTAATATTCACCCTTCACCTTAACTTGGGCTCTGAGCTATCCTAGAGATGTTGGTCCGATTTCTGTTAAATGAATGACATTTTTCTTTTTCTCTGGTTCTGAGGTTCCTGCTCTCAGATGAGAGTGGGACCAGCCCCCAGAGGCACGGAATCCTCTGAGCACTTCATGCCCCAGGACCACGGACAGCGCGGACACTCCCCTCCCCTCTCATGGGGACTGGGGGAGTCCACTTCCTGGAAGTTACCTTTGCAGGGAAAGCCCCCAGCCCTGCCTGCAGCCCTGTGCTGGAGGCCAGACTGCCCTGGGCACTGGAGGCCGCTGCCCTGAGGACTGATTTGTGTTACAAACTAGAATTCTGAAATGTCAGTGACTTCTGCTGGGGAGATCAGGTGACACCAGACACAGGAAGAAATTGCCCATGGCCGTCGGATCAGGGCCTGGCCCTGTGGCCTCTGCTAGCCCAGGACAGACACCTCAGTGGCTCCTGGATTAAAGGCCACCTGGGCCCAGCTAAGCCAGACACAGAGGAGGAAGGAAACCCCGGGCCTGCCCCCAGGAGCAAGAGGCCAGGTGGCCATGTGGGAGTGAAGGGGACTGTGCGGGTCCCAGAGGAGAAGACTGAGCCCTGAACCTGGCAAGCAGAGAGGCCTCTAGCCTCCCCCTCTCCCACTCTGGGTGACCTTGGACCAGTCCTGCTCTGGGCTCGGTGTTCTCAGCTGCCATGTGACCCTGCACTGGATCTGTGGTGTGAGACAGCAGGTGCCCCAGTGAGCCCCCACCCACTCCAGCTGGGCCCCCCCCCCCAGAGCTGGACTCTGACCTCCAGGTGTGAGTCAGCGGAGAGCAGCCACTCTGAGCTCTCAGCAGCCAGGGGGCTCCTGCAGGGACTCAGGAACAAGACCAGTGGGGCTGGGTGTCACCCAGACAGCAGCAACAGTAGGCTGAGGATGGGGGGAGGTGGTGCCACCCAACCGGTCACTGGGCACCCAAGACAGGCAGGGGCCAGAGGCCTGCGCACGGAGGGCTGGAGCCCTGGAGACGGCACCACCAGAACGGCAGCAGATGGCCGAGCAATGGGAAAGACCCCTCCTTCTGTCCTCCTGTCTCCTGCCTCTGACTTCCACCCGCCAACCCAGGCAGAAGTCAGCTGACGTGGGAGGACACAGAGGGGCCAGCACCCTGGACGCAGGTCAGGGGAGGCAGAGGGGTCTGAGAGCGGATAGAACAGGCTGGAGCCAGGCGCGGGCCCTGACTGTCTGGCATCTCCATGTGCCTGAGACCTCGCTTTCCCGTGGCTGCCTCTAGTGACTTTAAAAATCACTGTCTAACTGCCATCGAGTCGGCACATCAACCGGAAATGATGCACAGACCACCCCCGGGGCTCCCCTCCCTCACCCACTCCAAGGGGCTCCTCCTCACCAGCCCCCGGGAATCAGGGCCCCAGATCAGCGGGACTGACTGGAGCCTCTCAGAGGCCATCACCTCTGGCCCCTCAGCCATGGGCTGACCCAGGAACCATGGAGCACATTTCCGAAAAGGGACAAGTGACGAAAGGACACCAGAGGCTGGGTGGACTGTGAGGAGTGGGCACAGTCTGGAAGGGTGTGGAGGGAGGGGGTCCCAGGAGGGGATGGGCAGCTGTGGGCAGAACACTGGGGTCAAGGGGTCTCAGGTCAGGGGCAGCCCAGGTCTCAGAGAGGGTCGGGGCCTCTGCCCACATGCTGGTTGCACCTGAGACGGCCTGGAGGCCCTGGGCCTGCTGGGGGCTTCGTGCACCTCACGCATTTCCTCTGACAGCAGCACCTCCTGTTCCAGGGGGACCCACCCTGATGCTGAGCCCTGATCAGGGGGGCTCCTCATGTGCTGGACGCCAGGGCAGTCACGTGACCCCTGCTGGTTTCTGTTGTGTTCCCCTGACCCTTGGTGGCCACATTAACTCATGGGACCTAAATGGGACGGGAGATGCTGGGCAAGAAAGCCCCCCAGGGGAGTCTCCCCATTCGGGAGAGTTGGCCCAGGGATCAGAGAAACAAAGGGGTGCAGATCCCGGGGGAGGAAATTGGATTCCGGCAGCTGCGCACACCCCCCACATCCCCCAGGGGGTTGGAATTGTTTCCCCTGGGCTTGCAGTGTGAACCCTCAGCCTTGGGGCCCCTAAACCTGGCTGGGGGGGTGTTGGTGCCACCACAGCTGAGTAATTTCTGATCCGTACAGTCAGTCCCAGATGGCACTCCATTCGTTGTCTGTCCCTGACGGGAAGGAGGAAGTCAAGGGAAGTGTCCCCCGATGAGTGGCACCTCCCCCAACCCTGGTCCCATGGGTGGGGCCGCAGGAACCCTCCCAGGGCGCGGGAGACGTGTGTGGTCCCATTCTCAGGATGAGGTGAGACGTGCAGGCAGGTTCCGGTGGAGCTGCCGGCCCATTCCACCCACTTTGTGATTCCAGGAGAGACTCGTGGGCCAACACCACAGAGGACACTGTCCATCGACTGCACCCTTCTGTGACTTGGGGACAAGCAGCCTTTCTGACCCTGAGGGAGCTCCTGGCTAAGAGGCTTCCACAGGCCCCAGAGTCCTGGCAGAGGAGAGGGTTTTCTGAGCAGAGAATGTTCCTGAGGACCCGGAGCTCAGCTCACAGGCATCCCTCAAGGGACAGCGATTCAGATGTGTGTGTTCAGTCAGTCAATCAGTCAGTCAGTCAGCCAGTCAGTCAGTCAGCCAACCAGTCAGTCAGTCAGTCAGTCAGTCAGTCAGCCAGTCAGCCAGCCAGTCAGTCGGCCAGTCAGTCAGCCAGCCAGTCAGTCGGCCAGTCAGTCAGTCAGTCATCCAGCCAGTCAGCCAGTCAGTCAGTCACTCAGTCAGCCAGTCAGTCAGCCAGTCAGCCAGCCAGCCAGCCAGCCATCCAGTCAGTCAGCCAGCCATCCAACCAGTCAGCCAGTCAGTCAGCCAGTCAGCCAGTCAGTCAGCCAGCCAGCCAGCCAGTCAGCCAGTCAGCCAGTCAGCCAGCCAGTCAGTCAGTCAGTCAGCCAGTCAGTCAGTCAGCCAGTCAGCCAGTCAGCCAGTCAGCCAGTCAGTCAGCCAGTCAGCCAGCCAGTCAGTCAGCCAGTCAGCCAGCCAGTCAGTCAGCCAGTCAGCCAGTCAGCCAGTCAGCCAGTCATTCAGCCAGCCAACCAGCCAGTCAGCCAGTCAGCCAGTCAGCCAGCCAGCCAGTCAGCTAGTCAGTCAGTCAGTCAGCCAGTCAGCCAGTCAGTCAGTCAGTCAGCCAGTCAGCCAGTCAGTCAGTCGGTTAGTCAGCCAGTCAGTCAGCCAGCCAGTCAGCCAGTCAGTCAGTCAGTCAGTCAGCCTGTAAGTCAGTCAGTCAGCCAGTCAGCCAGCCAGCCAGTCAGTCAGTGAGCCTGTAAGTCAATCAGTCAGCCAGTCAGTCAGCCAGCCAGTCAGTCAGTCAGTCATCCAGTCAGCAAGTCAGTCAGTCAGTCAGCCAGCCAGCCAGCCATCCAGCCAGCCAGCCAGTGAGTCAGTCAGTCAGCCAGCCAGTCAGCCAGTCAGTCAGCCAGCCAGTCAGCCAGTCAATCAGTCAGTCAGCCAGCCAGTCAGTCAGTCAGCCAGCCTGTAAGTCAGTCAGTCAGCCAGTCAGCCAGCCAGTCAGTCAGTCAGTCAGCCTGTAAGTCAATCAGTCAGCCAGTCAGTCAGTCAGTCAGCCTGTAAGTCAATCAGTCAGCCAGTCAGTCAGTCAGCCAGTCAGCCAGTCAGTCAGTCAGTCAGCCAGCCAGTCAGCCAGTCAGTCAGTCAGTTAGTCAGCCAGTCAGTCAGTCAGTCAGCCTGTAAGTCAATCAGTCAGCCAGCCAGCCAGCCAGCCAGTCAGTCAGCCAGTCAGCCAGCCAGCCAGCCAGCCAGCCAGCCAGTCAGTCAGCCAGTCAGCCAGTCAGCCAGCCAGCCAGCCAGCCAGCCAGTCAGTCAGTCTGCCAGTCAGCCAGTCAGTCAGTCAGTTAGCCAGTCAGTCAGCCAGTCAGCCAGTCAGCCAGCCAGCCAGCCAGCCAGCCAGCCAGCCAGCCAGTCAGTCAGTCTGCCAGTCAGCCAGTAAGTCAGTCAGTTAGCCAGTCAGTCAGCCAGTCAGAGAGTCAGTCAGACAGTCAGTCAGACAGTCAGTCAGTCAGTCAGCTGTTTAATCCATTATTCCTCATGTATTTACTTCCAGCTGAAGCTACTGATGGAAACTGTGAAGGGGGACCTCGGAGGGAACTGCACAGGAGCAGGAACAGTTCAGAGCAGGACCCTGAGTCCAAACCTTGTGGTCTGAGCTCCGCTCACCGCTCAGTTTTGTTACCTGGGACAGGTCACTCACCGTCTCAGTGTCCTGGTCTATAACCGAGGACAGTGATAAACCTGCCACCTGGGGTTGTGAGGCTGATGAGTCTGCGGGGACAATGCTCAGGACAATGCCTGGCCCGTGGCCACCCCAGTGCCCAGGGCTTCTCCACAGAACTGCCCGGTCAGGTGCCGCATTCCTGTCTCGTGGTGACATGACCTGTGCCCCCGCTGGGCTGAGGCTGCGACAGCGTTAGGTGGGGCCTGTTCTCTGTGGCTGTCATGAGAGTGACCGACCTGTGTTCTCACCACACCCACATTTAATTCATAAGGATTCAAATATATGGGTTTTGCCAGAAAAAATGAGAGGACTAATTCAAATTAAACTGTAAAATTAAATTGAACACATGTACTATTTATTATATGCTGTTCATTTCACTATGTATTTTGCATTCTCAATGCATCTGCATCTATTCTGCATGCATTTTGCAAAGCCATTGGCCATTGCATTTTATGGGTGATTAAGAGACTTCTAAAGGCAGATTTGACCAAGCACCCTCTGTGCCCGTGTTAGGACACAGCCCACATGTGATGTATGAAATCACCATACAGATGAGGATCCATTCGTATCTCGGTGTGAACAGAAAGATGTAAATAAGATTCTCAGGTGGCTCTGGTGGCAGCACCAGAGTCCCTCAACATGTGCCTGCCTCTTGCTTTCTTCCCAAGCGCACGTGTCTGAATTCGTAACCTAAACGTGGGCGTGTGACGAACTCTCACAGTAATAGCGAGGCCACTGCGGTGGGACAGGGCGGCGGCCTGGACCAGGACAGCTGCAGGGGACCTGGGGAGAGTGGACCGGGCTGGTGTGGATCAGACCTTGCTGATGGGATGGGGGGTGGAGAGGGTGTGGGGGACGACCCCTGGGGGCCCATCATTGTCCCCTCCTGGCCAGGAGTGAAGGAATGTACTCGACGGATAGCCGTCCTCCATCCTCTGTCCTCTGGGAACCAGACGCTTCCCCCCACCAGCTCCTGTCCCCCCACTTCCCTGGAAGCCCCCAGGTTCACTAGCAAGAGAAGTGTCCACTTTCCCACTGGCCAGGATAGGGTCCCCCATGGTCACGCGTGCTGTGCGGGATTGCTCACGGTGGGGACACCTCTGCCCTGGTGCCCTGGCATTGGCTCCTCTTGCTTCCTGGGTCCTGGAGCAGGGCCCACCCCCTCTGTCTGTTCCGTTCTTATGAATGTGCTCCTCTCCGTGCAGCCAGGCCTGGCTCACTGCAGGACACCTCCCAGGGTGGAGGGTCCGGCCGGACCCAGACCCCGCTCCCAGGCTGGGAGGTCACTTCCAGCTCTAAAATCCTGCTGCACCCCCATTCACCCCGAAAGTATTTAATGAGCACCTACTGTGTGCGAGGCAGTGGGATGGGTGGTCCCTGAGCCCAAGGACCTGTGTCTAGAGGGGAGAGTATTAACCCGACGTTGCCTTGTCAGCTGTGCTGAGTGGGAGGAAGGAGGGGACAGCCCAGGGGAGGTGACCTGGGGGACACAGGGTGAGGAGCACCTCCCTGGGGACGAGGCTGGAGTGAGACATAAGGGGTGAGTAAGAGCCGACCAGGAGAGTGGGGAGCCTTGTGGGCAGAGGGGCAGGAGGTCAGGGCCTCTGGGGGCAGCATGGTGTCCTGGGGACTTTTAAAAGGTCCAGTGAGGCCCAACCACAGCCAGTGCTGGGGAAGTGGGGGAGATGCGTCCCAGGATGAGGGGACAGACCCTAAGGGCCCTGTTGGCCTCTGTGGGAGGGGTGTCTCCTGCTGATGCATCCCCACTCCCCTGCTCTGCTCTGTAAAGAGGACTGGGGTCTGCAAACATGCTCCTGGGCTCCTGCAGCAGGGCCCTGCCAGGTCCTGACAACAGGGCCACTGGTAGGGACCTGAAGTGGGAGGGGCCTCTGAGTGAGGGGTATCCCTCCAGCTCCCCCAGCTTCCCTGCAGAGCCCCCTCCTCTGGGGCGCACCTCCCCCAAACAGTCCTAGCCACCAGGGGGTCCTTCCATGGTGGGTGGTGGGTGATGGTCCAGCCCAGTCCAGCTCCGGTGCCCAGTGTGCTCCTGGGCTCTGCTCACCTCCCCTCGCTCCCCCAGACCCTGGAGGTGCTGCAGAGCTGCGTCCTGCAATTGCTCGTCTCTGCACATCAGCCTCCCGTTTGCTCCTCCGGACCCATGTCCTCCCTTCTGTCCTCCCAGCTCTGCCACGGTCGGTGTGACCACGTCTCCACTCTTCTGTCTAGATGCTGCCCTTACCGCATTTGAGGTTGGGTGGGAAGCCACAGAAGGGATTTTAAGTGAGGAAATGACTTGATTCAATTCGGAGTTAGCAGAGGAGGGGGTGGGGTGGGGCAGTCGGGGGTCCACCTCTTCTTTCATCACCTGACAAGGATGGCGGTGGCTTGGGGAGGCGCAGATAGACAAGAGGACACACTCAGCGAAGGCTAGGACATGAAACCCAGAGCCCTGGGAGGGGAAGTCCATCAGGCCCGTTACACAGAAGGAGAAGCTGAGGTTCAGGGAGACGGTCACTCCCTCAGCATCACCCGCCCTGCTAACCGGGAGATGGAACCGCCTCCGGTCCAGCCCACACCGGCTGACCCCAAGCCTCCTCTCAAGGCCACCTCCGCAGATGGCACCTCATTGTCTTGACTCTTCCTGTTTGAGGCAAAATGAAACAAAAACGAGAAATGCAGAAAATAATTGCTGACGCCACTGGCCTGGCTTCAACCTCCATCCATCATTTTTACTGTTTCCACAGAATTGTCTCTGTGCACAGAATGTCAATGTCCTGATGTTCCCGAAAGCTTCCCTGTGTGAAGTCCTGGGCAGGGCTGGGGGGTGATGGAGAGGGAACTCCGGGGACCCCATCCCTGCAGGCTCCTCCCCAGGGAGGGGGGACAGGAGGACTCTGCTCTTCCTCAGATTCCACACAGGCGGACGGGAGGCAGGACAGCCTGGGGGTGGAAATAGACAGGGAGCAAATGCCGGGGGTCCCAGAGCTGCCCACCTGCCCACCTCCGGAGGGTCCGGGTTTGTACCAGTGAAGGGGCTTCGGACCCCTGGCTCAGGCCTGTGCAGACCCTGTGAAAGCTCTGGACTGCACCCTAGCAGACAAAAGGCCATCACACCCATTGCCAGGCCATTTGTGCACACTGCAGGTGTGCTCAGGTGGGGAAGACCCAGGTGGGAGCCTGGGGGCGGGGCCAGGCTGGAGGGGCTGGGCTGAGTCAGAGGGCAAGGAGCACGTCAGAGGTGCAGCTCCAGGTCAGAGGGGTGGAGTCAGGCTGGAGGCGTAGGGCCCATGCTGTCCTTTAGTGGGGAGGGGGCCAGACAATGTGATGTCCACCTTGGATGAGTCTCCATGGGTCCCAGCCCTTCTTTCAGAGCTTCCATCTCCACCATCTTCTTTATTGACCTGAAGAGAAATGGGGTGGATTTATCACATGCACAGTCCATGACACATTGTGTATGTCATTTTTCTGCATGTGGATTCCTTCTGGTTTTATTTCTTTATTCCCCTTTAATCCCATTTCCAATCCCACTCTTAGGAAATCATAAAACTGTGTTTAATAGTATCTTCTTTGTTTTTATTGAATTTTTATCTTATTTATTTGAGTGTGTTTTAAGACTCCTAAGATTTCGTTCTTAGGAAATCCTTGAACTGTTTAGTGACTGTCTTTTTATTTGAATGTGTTCTTGCAAAACATCCATTGCTGTCTTGTGGGCATGTATTTTAAATATGCATCAATGGCATTGTGTTATATATTTCTTTCTGTTTATGACAGTTTTTATTTTTACAAATGATTGTTTTGAGCATATGCTCGTATTACTAAGTACACAGTAGCTGCATTGTTTTTCATGGCTGCATCATACTCCGAGGTACGCATCCTCCACATTTTGCCTCTCCAGTCTCCCAGGACGGTCCCCACGCCCACGCTCAGAGAACAGCCTCTGCCACGTCCCTCATGGACCCTGAGAGCATCTCCCTGGGTGTGTGCTCGGGGTGGGACCCCTGCTCAGAGATACGCTGTCCTTGAGTGGACTAAACAGTGCCGGGTTCCCCTCCAGGATGGCGGCCCCATCTGCCCTCCCACCTGCAGGGCACCGTGTCCCTGTGTCCCCGTCTCCCTGGCAACACTGGCAGCAGCCAGCTCCCTAATCACTGCCCGACTATTAGGTGTGGACGGGCTTCACCTTGTTCTCATCTGCATGTCTCCTCACCCACAACTTTGAGCATCTGGGCTTATGCTCCTTAGCGTTTCGAGGTTTCCTTCCCTGAAGATTATCTGTTAATATTCCTTTGTCCATGGTTGGGAATTCTGCTTTTTCTTTTTGATTACAGAGTTACATTGTATAATCTAGATGTTCACCGTTGGCCAGTTTTAAACATGACAGATGTATTCTCCCATCTGTCAGCTGTCTGCTAATTTTGCCCATGATCTCCTTCATTAACAGACAGGCTTAGTTCTGATGTCATAGAATTAATAATTTTTGTGGTCTAGTTTATTTATTTATTTATTTATTTATTTTGGTGAGGAAGACCAGCCCTGAGCTAACATCCGTTGCCAATCCTCCTCTTTTTGCTGAGGAAGACTGACCCTGGGCTAACATCGTGCCCATCTTCCTCCACTTTATATGGGACGCCGCCACGGCATGGCTGACAGGCAGTGCGTCGGCGGGCGCCCGGGATCCGAACCAGCAAACCCCGGGCTGCCAAGCGCGGACTAAACCGCTGCGCCACCGGGCCGGCCCCTAGTTTATATTTTTTAATTTGTTCAAAAAATAGCTCCCAGCCACCAGTTCACAAATATCCTGTATATTCTCCTATTTTATTTCCTTTCCAATTTCGGTTTTTAACCATCCAGATCCCACCTCGTTTGATATATGGGGTGGGGATTCAGTCTCACTTTCCCGCACGCACGGATGGTTGGCCCAGCACCACCTTTGACAGCCCCTCCTCTGTCACTGTTTGTGGAGCGATTTCACCGTCGTCTTCACGACCAGCAGGTGAACATGTTACTTAGTTAGTTGGTTCCGCTGAAATGTTCTAGTTTGTGTTGACTTGTCTCCTTTAGGGGAAACAAACCCAGACCACACAGAACGATGGAAACACAGCATCACCCACGGCCCAGACGCTCCTGCTTTCACGTGGGCTGTGCTGGGGTGGGGCCGGCTTCTGGAGTCCAGCAGGCCTGCTGCATAGACCTGGGCCCAGAGGTGACGGTCAGGAAGCTCTCGGGAAACTGGGGAAGGAGTGGGAGCAGGGGCTCGAGGGAATCAAGCCAGGCAAAGTGGGGTCTCACCGTGGTCCTCAATCCGTCCCTCAGTGCAACTGCATGGAGTGTCATTATGTCTTGGGCTGTCCTGAAGGAGGCTCGGGACCTGGGCTCAGGCCCCCACACCTGTCCTGGGTTATGGGGATCCCTGGGGTGGGGAGCAGAGTCCGGCGGCTAAGTGTTTAACAACTGACTGGGGGGGGGAAGGGGTGGTTCACAGCATTTGCCAGTTTTCTGTGGTGGAGAGATTTTCACCATGACTCATTTTTAGCTACCACCTGGCTCCTAGAATTCCTGAAAATTTACGACATAGAAATCAGCTCTGACAGCTGTGGGAACGGTTCTAGCACCCACCGGCCCCGGGCCATTCCAGCTCCCTGGATGGGGCAGAGTGCAGGTGCCGGGGCGGAGGGACACAGAGGAGGAGGCCCGAAACAGGAGGGACCCAGGGTCTGAGCTCCTCCTCCCCTGGCCCTGTGCCCTCAGGGGGATCAGCCCTGGGGCTGCTCACACAGCTCTGAGAGGAGAGTGTAGACTCTCAGGGTTTCTGAGCCGGCTCTCACACTGTGGCGGCTGAAATGGGCCTTGTTGGGGGATTCACACCAGGAAACCCGGCAGCTCTGCAGATCAGCGCGTCCACTGCAGGGCTGGTGGTCACACCGACAGCTCCTCGCTGCAGTCCCCTCTTCCTGAGCCTCAGTTTCCCCTTCTGTCAATGGGGAAGAGGACTGGCCCCCACCCAGGGTACTGAGGGCATTAAAGGGGATTACACAGCAAAGCTCCCAACTCCGTCCCAGGAAGCTGTGTGTAAGTGCGTGTGTGGCCGTGATGACCCCACCCCGTCCTGGCGCTGAGATGTTCCAGCCACGGCCCCATCCCGGGGAGACTGGAGGGACAGTCCACGTTCACAGGGACCAGCAGGGCCCAAGCTGGGTTCAAGCCCAGCCCTCTCTGGATCTGAAGCAGCCCCACAAACTCGCCGACCTTGGGGTCCAGGCTGCTGAGACATGGGGGTGAGACGGGCGAGTGTCCCCGCAGGGCCTGCTCCCTTTGAGCAGGGGGACATGGAGAGGCCGCTCCTGCCCTGTGGGAAGGGTGGCTGCTCCTCACACCCCCGAGGTAAAGGGCCATCTTCCTGGAGCTGCCAGCGGGCGCAGGGCAAGAGCAGGAAGAAACCAGTGCCAGGCTCTGCCTCACCTCCAGGGATCCAGCCGTGCTCCAGCCCTGGGCACCCCCGTCCCCCCACCTGCTCCCCCACAGACCCCAGGGTCCCACACACCTGCCAGCAGAGACCCGGGCTGTGAGGACAGCCCCCGCCAGGGAGCGATAGTTCTAGTGCAGAGGCCTCTTCTTTAAAGGAGAAACCCCTGCACATGCAGGTCGGGTCCAGAGGACACGTCTGAACAGGCAGCTGACACTTCAGAGGACATGAAGGGACAGTTCAGGTGACTCCAGGTGGAGTTACCAGTAATAAAGGTACAGGATGCCAGTGCAGTTCTAGTTTCAGGTAAATAACAAGTCACGTTCACTCTCTATAGGCCCCATGTGGGTGTGTCCTAAACACATGGGGGGTCTATGAGGAGGAGGATGGGCCTGTGGACAGGACCAACCCCTGTGATGCTCCCTGAGCCCTGAACACAGACCGCCAGGGTGGGGTGGGGGTGACCCAGGTGACAGGAGACCTGGGAAGGAGAAGCACTCAGCTGACACATGGAAACCTCCTCCTGCTGTGCTCACTTCCCTGGGCGCTGCTCTGTGGGCGGAGAACAAAGTGGAGCCTGCAGTTCAGGGGAGAGTGTGGCAGAGGAGTCAGGTCTTTGAGCTGGAAACGCCTGGGGCAGGTGTCCCTGCTGCTGAGAAGGGGAGGGGGGAGGCGGGGGAGGTGAGAGGAAGCCAGGTCTCTGGGGGCTTCCCTCCCTGGAGGGAGGGAGAGGATGACAGGGCAGTGAAGGAGGTGTGGCTGCAGGAAGATGAGCAATTCTGAGTGGGAGGGAAGCAGGGAAGATGGGTGGGAGCTTCTGGGTTGGTGAACACATGGAGATTCGGGGACCGTGGTGCTCAGAGGGGGCATGGAAGCTCCATGGCCCTTCCCCATACTTTGCCTTATGCACCTCTTCCATCTGGCTGCTCCTGAGTTTTATCCTTCTATAATAAACCAGGAAGATAGATCTTCAAAATCAGCTCTATGAATCAGACTATTTAAATTTTATTTTTGCTATTTCAAGAAGTAAACTGGAAGATACTACAAATGTAGAATTTGCAGCTAGTGCAGTAACACAAGTAGCCAAAGTTTTTGATCAGTATCTCAATTTGATTACTTGGGAAAATGATGTCCTGTATTATGTCATTGAGAAAAGGCAATGTTTCCAATCGCGCCCTGAGCAGTCCTGACAGCACAGACACGGTGGTGGAGCTGTTCCGTGCACGATTGTTGACAGCTTCGTCTGCTTTTTGTCCCCCTGGACTCTTCCTATCAACAGATGTTCAAGAGGAACAGCAGCAGAAATGGTAGCAGTTAAAGTAGATGACAAACTTTGGGAAAATCTAAGAGATGCAAGAAAACAGTCTTTTCAGAGGTGACACCCTTGGAGCTGGCCGAGTCAGCCTCCACACGCCTTTCTTCGTCCTGGTGACAAAACATGGATTTGGCAACTCCTTTGCCTTGTACCATCAGGCCTTGGAGCATGATGCATGGGATTTCCACTTAAACAGAGTTAATTTGGAAGAATCTTC
This sequence comes from Tapirus indicus, assembly GCA_031878705.1. Lineage (NCBI taxonomy): Eukaryota > Metazoa > Chordata > Mammalia > Perissodactyla > Tapiridae > Tapirus > Tapirus indicus. The sequence continues at coordinate 9,407,634 of CM062938.1, forward strand.
AGGAGTGGAAAATTCTCTAGACCAAGAAGAAAAAACAAGAAGTCTTATGATTAAACTGCAGTTGATAAATTTTGGCAGAAACATAAAGTCCATTCCCGTGAGTTGCAGAATCAGTTCAGCAAGAACTAGAATCTTCCTGAGCACAGGAAGATGAGGTCAAATGACTTAAAAGCGTTATGGGACTAGAAGGGGAAGATGAAGGAGCCACGAGTATGCTTTCTGACAATCCTGCCAAGCTAACATCCGCTGTTATTCTTTGCCAGAACTCCTTGGGGAAAAAAGACTTATTGATCTCCATACAAGTGTCGCCACTGCTGTCTTAGAACACATAAAGGCAAGAAAACTGGATGCATATTTTGAATATGAACAAGAAATAATGAGCAAAACGACTCTGGATAAATCTCTTCTAGAATATGATGTCAGACCCTGGTGCGGGAACTCCAGAAGACAAATGGGGGTGTTGCTCACCTGCTATACAAGCAAGCACCTTCTGAGGCTGATCTGGAGTGACACAAAAAGGCTTTAACTGATGCAGGATGCAACCTGAATCCCTTATGATCAATCAAATGGTGAAAGGCTGTTGCGGAGATGGCGTCGGCTCCCGCAGCTATGGCAACGCCACCGCTCGACCGCGGGGTCTCCACAAGGCCTGATCCAGGACCATGGTTCGTGATGGAAGGCGTGAAGGACCTGCTACTGAAACAGCAAAATCTACCTGTTACTTGCATTTTAGACAATCTCACGGAGAGGAAGTCAAACTCTAAAACTGATGACTATAGATATTTTGATCCCAAAATGCTGCAGGGGAATGATGGCTCGTTTCCAAGGAACAAAAATCCATTCCAAGAGGCAATTGTGTTTGTGTTGGGAGGAGGCAACTACATCCACATCAATATCTTGTTGACTAATAAAGGAGAAACAGGCAAACACATTGTATACGGCTGCAGCGAACTTCTTAATGCTCCACAGTTCGTAACACAGCTGTCACAGCTTGGACAGGAAAGGGAGGCCAGAGTCTCATCAGCCAGAGGAGCCCCCGACACGGCTGTCCATCCGTCCCCGGACCCAGGTCCCTGCCTGCTCCCTGCAGTTGTAAATGACAGCTCCCGTTCGTGCAGCCTGACCCTGTGCATTCCCCTCTTCTCCATTAAGTCCCGTATTCCCTCCTGGCAGGTCACTCTGATTCCTATTCAGCTTTAACGAGTCCTCCTAACAGTGGCGGTGACACGCAGAAATTAATTTCTCCACCTGACTCGGATGGTTTCCATCTTTGATTCCTCCGTATCCCCAGGACACCTCCAGGCATGTTGGTGTCTTAATTCTTCATCTGTGATTTAACAAAGGGATCGCCCAGCGTGGGGGCACTTCCATGTCACACCTCTCACAGCACAGGCCACACCTGGGCCAGGTAGGACTGGAGTTCAGAGTTGCTTTCTGAGGGGGCGTAGTCAGGGACACCAAGGGGCAGGTTCTTTTCTCCTCACAGGCCTGTGGTCACATCTGTCCACAGTCAAATGGAAGCAGCTGCGTTCACTGTGGACACACGTGGCCAGTAACCGCACATCTTCTGTTTTGACTGTTACTCATTCCCTCTACTTCCAAAAACAAAAGCTGGATTTTGCTTTGGGAAACCACATCTTCCCCATCTTTAGTTCTTATACACCTCAGGAATCGGTTTCTCCTTGACCCCAGCATTTTACAAAAGGCTAAGCCCATCAGATCTTCATATTCCCCTGGGAAAAGGGAGACAGCGAGTGACTCGAGGACAAGAGCATTTCCAAAGTCAGAGCAATCACAGTCAGTGAAATACAACCCTGCATCACTGTGCTGGGCCACCTGGGGACAGATAAACCAAGTGCAAGTAATTTCCCAAAGTTCAAATAACGCTCACATGAACTGGGGTGGGAAGGCCACCGTCCCTCCTGGGCTGATTCTCCTCTCAGGTACAAGCCGAGCGCAGGTGTGCTCCTGAATCTCCGTCTCCCAGCTCAGAGCCACCTGTCACCGGCCTGGGGCCACTTTCTCACCTGGGCCCAGTGCTCTCGGTGTTCCCCAGCAAGCTCTCTGGCTCAGCAGCCTGAGAGGCCTCCGAAAATGCCCTCAGAGAGAGAATGGATGGAAATTTCCATGGAGTGCTGAGTTGATTCCACCCAGATGCAGGCTTTCTCATGTTCATGGGGGCTCCCAAGTCCTCTCTGGGAGAGACCAAGGAAAACAGCCCAAGTGGACGAAGGCATCTGTGACTGATGGTGTGAGACTGTGTAAGGGACTAATTTGGGAATTAGTTCATCCCGTGAGCATACTCCATCCCGCCTGCTCATCCTGTACCCTCCTCTGCTCCCGCCTCTCTCTCAACAGCCTCCCCTCTGGTCTCCTCGCTGAGAACCACCAGGAGGGTCCCCCCACAATATGGTCGGGATGCCATCTGTACCCACATAGTCCGTTCCCGGACAGGGGTGGGGTTGGGTGTGAGACACGCTGGAGGGAACACTGTGAGGTGGGGGCTCTCTGAAGTGGAGAAATCCCAGGCCAAGCACCCCCACGTCCTCCCCAGGGTCTGATGATTCTCTGCCCACACGGTCACGAACACACGCACGCTTTAACCCCCAGGGACGTTCCACGTTATGCCCTCGGCACTCATAAGGGAGGAAGGACTCTGTCCTTTATTCAGGTGCTGGAAAAGGCTGACCCCACACAGGAAGAGCAGCAAGACACCAGCTGCAAAGACGGTCGTGGGGAAGGGGCTGAATGACGCTGGTGCCCTGACGCTGCCCATCAGAACGACACCTTCGCACCCCGGCCCCAGCTCGGCTCCGGGCACTGGGGGTGGGGACGCAGGACCCTGGATGTGTCCCATGCCCACACCGAGTGGGAGGCTGGCTTCCTCAGACAGTCGTTCTTGCCAAGCATGTCAAGTGCAGCACGACAGGTCAGAGACTGGACAGGGAAGTGATGGAAAGCAGAACCACTTCAGCTCCATCTCCCTTGTTCTTAGCAGGCCTCCTCGGGCCCCTAACCCAGGCCTTTTGTACATACAGTCAGCCTCAGTGCAGTCACTGAATTTAAATTGTGACATTTTGGAGGATTCACCGCAGCGGGCATTCATACACTGTCTGTGTGGATAATCCTAAAACCTGATTGCAATGTCAGCCTCACAAAGCTCGTTTCTTGAGAAATGTCAAAATGCAACCTTTCCTTCAATTTACTTTTTTATTTTGATTTTTGCTTGTATTATACAGGAATTTTGTCTCTCAAAGGAGGCTGACATGGAAAGACACATCCCCATTCAAGTGTCATCACTGTCAAAATCAGAGGACATTTTTTCTCTGTTCTCTTCTATTTCAGCCCATCATGGGTCCTGAAAGTCTTCACAAATTTCAGCTCCGCCATGTTCTTTGTGTACATCCACCTCCGACTTCCCGGATCCTCCTTTTAAATGACCGTGGGCTTCCCTGGGAGGGGTCATCACGTCCTGGTGAGCTGTGCAGGGCCTGAGTCAGACAGCCGGGGCGGAGCTCTGTCCATACCCTCCCCATCTGCGTGGCCTTGATGAAGTCACTTCATCTCTCTTAGCTTCAGTCTCCTCATCTATGAACTTGGAATTGTGAAAGGACACCCCACCTAGAGTGGATGAGACGAGTCAGTGTACATGCGGAGCTGAGCACTAAGGCTGAAAGATAGTAAGGCACTGAAAACACGTTACCTCTCATCGTCACTTGTGTAATTGCCAACCTTTTTTCTTTATATGTTTCTTTGTTCCCTCAGGAGACGTTGTTCCCCTAGATGATTTCTGTATTGGCTCCTGACTATTTGTAAAGATCTAAAACGACTGATGTTTAGTCAGACCTGAAACAAAGGGGGGAGGGGGAGATGGGGCAATTCCTGCTGAGCAATCACAGTCACCATATCCCAGGAACCACTGTGTGCCAAACACTGTGTTAGGCACAGTTGTGACCTGTCACTTAATCCTCACAATAGCCCACTGAGAGATGTACTATGGTCATCTCCCTTTTACAGGGAAAGGGAACGAGGCTCAGAAGGTTTGAAGCACTTGCCCAGGGCCCATGGCTGGGAGGTGGCAGAGCCAGTGTTTGCATCAAGGACAGGATGGATCCGAAGTCCTTGCTCTGTTTCTCCACCCCTTTTTCTCTCTGGTCCATTCTTAACTAAAAAGAAAAATCCAACCCTCAATGCTCTGTAGCACAGTACAAGCAATACGGCAGGAAACCTTTCACTTTAATTCAGAGTTTGCTGAGCACTAGCCTGGGTCAAAGATATGTTTTAGTTCCTTTTGTTTTCCTGTTTATTTAATGTCTATTGACCCAGTCATAATTACTCTGTTCTGAGCTGTGTGTCAAGTTTACAGGTGAATCTGTGACACGTGTTCCACATCTGTTACTATGATTTATTTTCTCTTACATTAGCATTACAGTTTCCATCTTTCTGTCAAAATTTATTTGTTCATGCTATTCTCTGTATTTTCCATTAGAGGCTTTAGCATATTAGTCAGAGTTGTTTTAATTTCACTGACTGACAGTTCCGACTTCTCTGTGGTATCTGAGTCCCGTCGTGTTGATTGCCTTGTCTCTTGAACTTTTCCCCCTTGTCTTTTCTTGTGTCTAGTACTTTTTGGTTGAAAGTTGGACGTGGGAATGGACAACAGAAATTGCGAGAAGAGTATTTATACCTGCAAATGTGTATGCTTCTTGTTTTATGAGGCCGTGATTCTAGAAGCTCTTACCTGCATTTCTGGAAGCCCTGTGTGGCTCTCACTCTGACCCAGATAAAGCAGTGTTCCATCTCCATCCCTCCTTGGAGGCTCCTGTCTTCCCTAGATTTCAGGTTAGTTGGTTTCCCTGCAACCTCAGCTCTCTAATGGGTTCAAGAAAGTTGTGACTTTGTAGAGTATCTGGTTTTTTCTTGTTGCTAGTGTGGGAATGATGTTCTTTACAGCTTTCTACAACCTAAGCTGAAACGAAACAGGACCCTCTCTTTAAAAGTTTATTACTTTTCCTCACAGCCTATTGGCCAGAGATTGGTCACATGGCAGATAGCTGAAGAGGATACTGGAAAATGTGGTTTGGATTCTAGAGGGCAGTGTATCCAGATGAATACTTTCTGACTAGGGAGGACGTGGAGGACGGTTACTGAGGGCTGACTGGCAGGCTCTGCCACACCCTGTCGTCTCTCAGTCTTTACCTTATTTCCTCCGCTTTGGAAACAGGAATACTGAGGGTCAGTGACGTGGCCTCCTCTGTTCCAGTCACAGGGCTCCAAAGCGTGGACTCTGCACTCTGGTACCATCCCAGTCATGGGAACATGGTGAGGACAGACCCAGTAGACCCAGCAGCTCCTCCCAGGCTCCTCCCAGGGCCCATCAAGCCCAGGTCTCCCTTCTGAGCCGCCATCTGGTCAGCATTTCTCCATCATGTTTCACTGGCATCCAGAGGACCTTGTCAACTTCCTGCAAACCCCCAGGTCACCCAGAGCCCTGGAAGGACTCCAACAAAGTGGGTGGGCACCTTGAGAGGGGCAGCTGGTCCCCGAGGGGAAGGCCATTTTCCCGAGAAAGACCACTGAAGGAGGACAGAGGGAAGGCACCAGAAAACAACTTCTAGGAGAAGACTGTGGGGTGTGGGTCTGATGGAGGCAAACTCCTCCAGTGCCTTCCCCTGCCTTAAGGGTCCAAACTCTTCACCACGACCCGTGAAGTTGAACCTGACCTGGCCCCACCGCCCTCTCCAATCTGACCTCGTGTGGACGTGCCCGTCACTCACACCATTCATTCCAGCGGCACTCAAGTTCTTTCAGCTTGTCAGATGCTCCAAACTTAATCCCATCTCGTGGAACTTCGCATTTGCTCTTCCCTCTGTCTAGAATGTTCTTCCTGATACATCTGCATGGCTGGCTCCTTCTCTCCTTCCATTCTCAGCACGAATGTCACTTCACAGAGAACTTCTCTGACCGTGTGGAAGTGGCCTCCCCGTTATTCTCCATCTCATCACGGTCGTTATTTCTGTTGTAGCAAATGTCGCTATCTACAATCATCCTGCTTTGTTACTTATTTTATTTTTTGTTGTCTGTCTCCTAATTGGGCAGGGGGCATGTCAGCGTTGATCACCATTTATCAGCAGTGTCAGGAACATAGGACGTGACTGATAAAACTCTCCTGAATGAACAAAGGAACCAATGAATTAGAAAACGTTTCAAGAGTCTGATGAAGAAGCTCTGCTGGTTTTTCCTCCTCTAGTCCGATGTCTCCCTCCCCCTCCCCAGACTGTGGGCTGGACCTGCTCCCCAGTCACGAGGCTGAGGAATGGGCCAGCTCCTCACCTGCGGTGCTCATCTCCCGTCTCTCAGCGCAGACCCAGCGCTCTGCCTCTCTTTCTCCTTTTCTCTCTTCCTCCTCGTTCCTCCATCTGTCCTCTGCTTCTCCCATCTTCTCCCGGCTCAGCAACACCCAGAACTTGGGCAAGGATCCCCTTTGTCACCCTGGAGTCACTGAATGCCCCCCTGAACCCACCCTCCAGACTCAAGATGTTGTCAGACCCAGACCGGCCTCCTCAGCTCTGGTCAAACCCTACTTCCTGGCTAAGAAGAAAAATGGTCTTTGTTCCTCCTGGGCCCTAAAGCAAATTTGACATTTGTTTCGCTGCAGGGAACCATTTCCCCCAAAGCACGCTCCTAAGTGTAGAGGCACAGATTTCCAAGCCATCAACTCGAGTGTGTAAAATAACTTGATTCTTTTATAACTAAATATAGTCTCTCTCTGGAGCCTTCACTCTGCCTAATGGCAGAACAAAATAGACTCAATTCCAGGTGAGTGGCGTCAATTCAGGGAGGTAGATTTTTCTTCTGGACAATTGAGGATTTTTCTCCCTCCCCTCTTAGGTGCCTCTAAGTTACTGGTCCACACAGGGTCGGGGTGGGACCCTCAGCTGTCATCTCCCGTGCTGACATCTGCTGACCGTGCCCATCAGGGTCTGGTCATATAATGCTCAGTGCGCCTGGTGTCACACCCACTGACACAGCATGTTCTCCTGCTGTCACGTCCCCTGACCCAGCACAGCTCTCTCTCCTGGTGTCACCCCTGACCCAGCACAGCTCTCCTGGTATCACTCCCCTGACCCAGCACAGCTCTCTCTCCTGGTGTCACACTCCTGACCCAGCATAGCTCTCCTGGTGTCACCCCTGACCCAGCACAGCTCTCCTGGTGTCACTCCCCTGACCCAGCACAGCTCTCTCTCCTGGTGTCACACTCCTGACCCAGCACAGCTCTCCTGGTGTCACCCCTGACCCAGCACAGCTCTCTCTCCTGGAGCCCGGCCCTACCTTCACTGTAGGACTTTGTCCTCTGTGGGACCTGGGGTGCAGCACACTCTCCCCCACATATTGGGATGTGAGAACCCAAAAGGTCTCTCCTGGGTTCTCCCTGCCCTGAGACCCCCCCAGCCATCTCCTCTCTCCCTGCCCTCACTCTGGCTGCATGGGGTCCCCTGTGAGGTCGCTGCTTCCAGAATCCCAGGTAGAACACAAATCCAAGTCCCCCCTACTTTCAGACCCTAATTTATCAGGGTCGTCTGTCACTCTCTGGTTCAGAGCTGACGTTGGGGGAGGGTGTTTGGTGCAAGGCCCCTCCTTACCACCCTGCTCGAGTCTCTCCTCTCTTTTGGATTCTTTCTCCTCCCCAACCCAGAGATAATCTTGACCTACTCGGGGGCCAGGAAACACCTGACTGATACAAGAGTGAGAGGATGTTCCCGTGAGGCCCAGCACCCCTTGCCCACAAAGTCACAGCATCTCATGGTCCCGAGCACCAGTCAGCAACTCAGAGGGTGACTTCGGCTTATCAACCAGAGCATGAGTTTATGGAAAGGATACTGGGGCAAGCACAGAATGGCCAGGAGACCAGAGGTCAGGGCAGGAACGATGGCTTGACTGGCTGAGCACCGAGCACACCCTGGATAGGGTGGGGGCGGGAGGCTTATGTTTTCTGATTCAGGTCATAATCATGTTTGCCAACCACATCAATGTATTAAAAAGGTCCTTCATGCAATTAAGAAAAAAAATTGCCCCCCTCACCTATGCAGAATTTAGACCACCAGGGAAAGGTGTGAGGGAGACCCTGACCAGCCCCCCTGTGTGGACATGGGACAGTGACAAGATGTCCCTGTGCAGAAATTCAGGGGACCTGGGGCCAGATCACCCCCGGTCACATGCTGCCCCCCTCCAGCATCATCGCTTGGGTCTCTGGCCTCAGCTTCCACCCCTGCAGAGTGGCGACTGAAGCATCGCCCACCCCACAGCATGGTTTGAGGATCAGTGAAGTCACTCGGGTGACATGTGAGCCCAGTGCCCGGGTCACAGGCTGCTCCGTGAGTGTCCAACATCACCATCTGATGCTGTTACACCGCGAGGAAAAGACGAAGAGAGAAGATGGAAGAGAAGAGGCCACCGACTCAGCTCTGCGATCACACGAACTGGAACGCGGAAGCAGGGTCGGGCTCCCGCAGCACCGCGGACCGTCCCTCCACCGAGGACCAGCCACCCGCTCCCCGAGGCGGCGGGACCGGGCGGGGACCAGGGCCGGGGAGTGTGACGCGGCCTCTGCTGGGCGCAGGTGCGCTCCTCAGGAGGCAGGGACCTGAGTAAGAGTGGCTTAAACAACCAGGGGCTCCGCGCAGTCCCAGCGCCGACTGGACGGTCGGGGGTGACCTAACCTCCCCGAGGCCGCGGGTCCCTGTCCCAGGTGGACGCTCCACCCTCCTTGTGGCCCAAGACGGCGCCAACCATCCACGCCCATCCGGGTTGGGAGAGGAAGGGAGGACCGGCTTTAGGGGCATGGCCGGAAGTAGCATACATCATTTCCTCTCACATCCCATTGGCCAGAACTTGGTCATGTGACCACACCTTCTGCAAGGGAGGCTGGGAACTGTAGTCTTTATTCTGGAAGACCAGATGTCCCGCTATGTCCTGGGGGCTCTATTGCTACAGCACAAAGTAGAAGAGTGGACTTTGGGGGCAGAGTTACCGCCCCAAGGGTGGGCCCAGGACGTGTTTCCCAGCCTTGAGGCCCTTTCTGTTTATAACTAAATAATTCAAGATGAACGAGGCTGAACTTGAGAGTGAGCTGAGCTGCTACAGGTGATCCCCGACCTTATTTGGAAGAGAAACAGACAGGTGGTTTCAAACAAGCTGGAATTTTAGGTGCATGAGATCCACAAGTGATCGGGTGATACAAATTTAAAGTTTAAAAACGGAAAGACAAGCCAGTTCCAACTAGAAGGGAAGTGGAAATTGCTTCTTAAAACATGTGTGCCGCAGCAGCCAGGAGAGCCCGCCAGGAATGCCTGATGACATTGTAAGCAGCTTTTGTGCTGCTGCACTCTCCTTAACAGCCTTGGCTTTTATTATCTGTCACTATGACAGCCATTTAATGCATTTCACGGGAGCCATGTGTCAACTGTCTTCCCTCGGCTATGTCACTCCAAACACACCGTTCCTCCAACAGCCCTGCCCTGCCATGCTCTCTGATCCCGCCTGGTGAAGCCCACCGTGGGGCATACGGGGGCTCCGTCCATCTTCCCCCGGAGATCCAATCAGCCAGATGCTCTTCCCAATGTGCACGCCAGACCCAGACTCCATGAGGCAAGTGCCTCTGCAAGGAGAACTGGAACGCACGGCTGGTCTGGCTCTTGTCCTGCCGAGACATTTAAATATGAGCATTCGCCATGTCTGCACACACAGAAGTCAGTCCTGACTACCGTGGGAGGACCAAGCTTTCTCTCTCTATTTGGGAGCGATTTTTCTGCACAACGGCCTCTAACTTGCCTCTCACTTCTGGGAACGATTGTTCACCTGAGTCTCAGCTAAAGCCAGAATTGTCTCAGAGATACAGTCCGGAACCAGGAATGTGTTCCCGGCACCCAGGCATCCGCTTCGTCTTTCTGAAGGAGCGGTGACACCCGAGTCTGTCCTGGAGCAGCAGCCCCTGAAAGGGCCCCGGGAAGCCCTGACACACAGAGACCCTGGGCCCACGTCTGGGGTGACGATCAGAAAGTGTACGCCCAGGTCTGTTTCTAGTCATGTTTCGGGAATGCTGCCCACCTAGTACATCACTCTTTGATTTAAAATGTGGAGAGAAATTGCAACCAGAGAGTCAGCAACATCCAATCTTTTCTCCAGAAAGGTGAGAGAACGCCAGAGAAGTAGCAGTGACAAGCCAGCTGACACGCTGACTCTGACGGGCACACAGTGATCTCCAAGGGGCATCGGGCCGATAGCTATGGGGGTCCAGGATGGAGGCACTTCCAACCGGACCACCTGAGTTATCTGGGCTCAGACCTCCTGAGAAGCCCAGAGAGGGTCTCAGGGACCACCAGGCCGAGGCAGATCAGCTCAGGGGTGGTTTCCCCGATCTCTCTGCAGTGAGGAGTGTGCTAGAAGGATCCAAACAAGGTCTTTCCCTGTGGATCTTGAGCCCACGGGCACATCGTATGTCAGCAGTTGCTGCCACAGATGGGAGAGCTGCAGGATAAAGTGAACCACAGAGCAACCTGGAGGTTCTGCAGCCATTCCTGACAGCGCAGTGTCCTACTGGGTGGACGGAGGGGCCCGTCCCCTGTGGTCAGGTGTTACAACACCGAGTGATCGTGGAACTCCTTTGCTCCTGAGCTTCCTAACACCAGCACATGCTTCCCCTTCAGACTCTGCTTCACGGTGAAGGTTCCTAAGCAGAGACTCCGAACAAAACGTTGATGTGAATGGTGTGATCAGAGGAACACTTTGTCTCTCCAGAGGGAATGCTGGCGCTTGCGGTACCGTCTCCATGAGGGCACGCCTGCAGACCTGGACCTTATGAAGGGAACACAGGAGCACATTCGGGAAGGTTCACACCCTGCTGGCGGCCACGTGAGGAGCCTGCTCTCCTGGACCCCGTGCCCCGGTGCTCCAGCCCGGCATGGCACAGCCACCTGTGTCCTGTTTAAAGAACTCCAGGGCTCTGCAAGGACAGCCAGGTCTCCATCGTGTGGCCTCCTGCAGGTCGCTCAGTCAGGCATGGGGGCTGCAGAGTCCACTCCCTCCCACTGTCCAGGCCAGGCCCTCGGGGGTCTCTGACAGGAGCACCCCGTCCCATCTCAGGAACCTCCCCTTCCCAGGGAGAGGCTCCAGCCTGCCTGGGAGGCACCCTCAGAAAGTCCTGGGGGACCTGGAGAAGCAGCAGCCAGCTGACCCTAAGGCCCCTTCTGTGGAGTCCAGAGAGGCTGGAGTGGGGGACTCTCAGCACCACCTCAGCCCACTTCCATCGTCTGCTTCTTTGTGCCATCATTTTTGCCACTGGCGCTACAGGGGGCTGGTAGGGTGAGGGATCAGCTCGTGTCTCCCCCAAGCAAGGAGACAAATCAGAGTCCACCAGGGGCATAGGTCACACCAAGGGTGTGGGGAGCAGACCCTCCCAGGTGCAGGCAAAAAGGGGTCATAGAAAGACAGTGATACAACCAACTGAAAGCTGGTCTGTTTTTATTATCACCATGAGCTGCTGATTCTCAACCATATCAGTGGTGTCAAACTGGGCAGATCAGTTCCACTGTTGCATCCCTGGGACCCTGTCACATAACACTCATGGGGACTTGCTGTGTGCCAGGCTCTCTTCTAGTCACTTGAAATACATGAAGTCATGGGATCCCCCCAGCCACTCCATGATCTAGGCACTGTTGTTATTGCTTTTATGCAGAGGAGGAAACTGAGGCACAGGGAGCTTAAGTAACTAGCCCAAGGCCTTAATCCTAATAGGTGTCAGAGTCTGGCCTGATGCCCAGGCAGGGTCTGGATCCCTGCTTTTTGCCTCAGCACAGTGAGGATGCTGCCCCGACCTCGTCTGGGGGATTGTCCCAACTCCCATCACTCTCCCCCCCTTGGAAGCAGGGCCAGTGCTCCATTTCCCCTCTGGGGTCCATCACCCAGGCCCTGGCATTGACAGAGGCCGTAGTGTTCCTTCAGTGTCTTCCCTCCTCAGAGGAGAAAGTCATCACTCATCAGCGTGTTTTACACACCGCTCCTACGTCCTCATGAGCTTAACTATCTTTGCCACAAAATCCCCTCATTCTTCAGCAAAACTTAACTACCTTCTTTTTTCCTCTGGATTTACACTCATTCTGTTCTCTCCCACTTCCTAGAATGCTGTTCCTTCCCACTTCCTCACCAAATGCCCTAGCCTGGCTAACCTTTACTCATCTTCAGGACTCAATTCAGGCGTCATCTACTCAGTGAAGCGTCTGCTCAGCTGGGTTAGAAGTCCTCTGTCACCGGGTGCTTCTCTCCATCATTCATTCATTCAGTAAACTTTTATTGAGCTCTCCCTGTGCCAGAACCGAGGACACAAAGGTGACTGTGGTGTGGTCCTTGTCCATAAGGAGTTTCTAGTCATGCATCTTGCCACGTTCTGTGAGCTTCTCACGGTGGACACATGAGCCCACCCTCCTGGCCACCGTTCATTTATCCATGAGTGGTCACCCGACCAAGGTCAAGCCAATCAGAGTCCTTCCTGGAGACTTTCCAAATTGGAACAGACACAGTGTATCTTTCTCCAGTGGCCGAGGCTCCATGACACGAGGCTCAGGGGCTGTGACCCCCCATGTTTCCTGCCACCTGGAGAAGCTGGTCCACCGTGGGAGAGAAAGAAGTCAGTGCAGGGAGTGAAGGGGACACGATGCTGCTCCTGGAGCTCACACCCGTCTGCCTCTTGCAGTGTGGTGGCACACCTGAGTCAGGTAGGGTCCAGGTGGGACCAGATGGCCCACCCGACGTGGATAACTGAGGAAAGCTTTGTCTAGTTATCCTCAGGCAGGTGCAGGGGACCCACGGGGATGCTGAAGCACCCCAGGGACGAGCAAGAGGAGGAAGCCTTTATCCCTGGGCCTGTCTGAATGACGAGTGAGGAAGCAAGGTTTCTGGAAGCCGGGGAGAGCTATAACCAGGGGGAGCAGCTGTGCGTGGGATCTGTGGTCTTAGAGAAATTCACCCTCTGCCAAAGCCACAGTCCAGCAGGTCAGAAGCGGGAGAAATGCCTCAACTTCTCTCTCCTCCCGCCCTCCAGTCTCCTGCCACCTCCCCCACTGCCTGAATCCAACCAGAAGTCGGGGAAATGCTTGAGGCAGAGTTGGGACCAGTCTCCCCGGACAGAGCAGGGCAGGAAATAGGGAAGAGTGGAACGTGAGGAGCACAGAGAACGGCTCAGAACCCTTCCTCACAGTCCTTGGCCCACAAAGCCCCACTTGACCTCTGGCATTTGGAATTGTGTTTCTGTTGCCTGAAACCAGGAGTTCTGACAATTCATTCTACGTCCATGACTGTCTCCCTATTGGACTACAATCTGCTCAAGGACAGGGACTGCACCTAGGCCAGGGCATGGTATACAGTACGTACTCAATAACGTTTGTTGAATGGCTGGTTGGATGGACAATAAGACCTAATGCAGAGGCCACAGCATCCCTGTAGATGCTACAGGAAGATACTACTCTGATTGACAATCCTCGGCCTGGCTGCGTCACTTTTGACCCAGACTTCAAGTGCGAAGAAGCGTCTTTTGATCTTTTCCATGTTTTGCTGTAATTGAGCTAGGAAGGGGTTGGGGAAAGCAGTCACCGAGCCTCTCTTTTATTCCCAGCAGACCATCAGGCTCTTAGTAGTCATTCAATTCCTATTTTGAAAGAATGAAGGAGACATGAGTGACTTCCTCCATGTCAGTGGGAGGCCATGTGCCCCCTCCTGCAGAATTACCATCCATGTGATGACTTCAGAGGGCAGTGGTCACCCAGATAGTTCCCAGTTTCCCTTGGGAGCACCATGACAAGTGGTACCTCATTCCATGATCCCACCAAGACATGCAACCGTTCCTCTCTGAGGCGCGTCACTGGAGGCGCATGCACTTGTGGTTCTGACACGTCCCCTGGGATGGAGCTCCTTCAGAAGGGTCTCACAATTCCAGCCACATTCCCTTTCATCAGTTTAACCAGTGCTGGAAGGATACGCCTCTGCGGGACCTCAGAGCATCTCAACAGGCCAATTAAAATCCGGAAAGATATGAGATGTCACGTGTGTACTGATGTGGAGAATGAATGGGCTCCGGGCAGAGAGGGAGAAGACCTTCAGACCAGATCCAGCCAGACCTGGTGTGGGCTCCAGCCGGACTGTGTTTGCATTTCAGGGGCATGTGGAGCAGGAGATCCACAATCGTCTGTCTGCTTGTCAAGGGCAGAAGAGAGTTCTTCTCCCTCCTTCAGACGCGCCAGGTGAAGTTTGCAGACATTAACCAAGCGGTGTGAACAGGCATTAACCAGGTTTCCTCCTCCATTACTAGCCAGGCTGAGACTCCAGACACTAGTCCAGCTGCTCACCAGAAGATAGCCAGGTGAGTCCCCAGATGTTAGGTCAGCTCAGTCTTCGGTATTTCCCAGACTGGGTCACCTATAACTAGCCAGACTGAGTCTCTAAATATCGGCAAACCTCAGCCTTCCAACATTTCTTGGGATCATTTCCTGGTAACTAACTGGGCTAGCAGTTCAGACATCAGCTAGTTTATTCCCCTGTCATGAAGCAGGCTCGATCTCTAGACATGAGCCAACCTCAGGCCTGGACATCGGTCACCTATTTGGATAGTGGACAAACCTGTCCCTTTGAACATGGGCCCAGCCTGGCCGTGCTGCTCCTAAAGCTGCAGGCCTTGGAGCCTGTGCCGGCCAGAGAGCTGCTGCTGGGGGCTGGAGAAGGAGCCACACATCCAAGCAGTTTCAGGGGAAATGCTGGGAGAAATGCCAAGAGGGGCCCTGACCCGGGGGAAGTTTACGACTGTCACGAAGGGATTGATCTTTCTGCAGTTGAGTGTCAGCCCATCACGGAGTCTGGAGATCTTGGCCCAGTCCTCCCAGACTGTTCCTCTGACAGAGTGGTCATGTTTGCTGCAGGAAATTCTCTGAGCCCGGACAGTCTCACCCCACCGTGCAGGGTCAGCAGTGCATCTGACCCCGTTCCCTCCGACTCTGCTCTTTGTGTTGGGAAGGTCATTTCTCCTGCAGAGGAAGAAGCATAGTTTGTTTAGTCCCAGCGATTTCGGTGGGAACTGCCTGGGATGCTCTCCCTTTTGTGCGTTAAGCAAGGTGGTTTGAGCTCATCACAGAACCCAAAGCTGAGCTCGGCTCAGGACTGACTCCAAGAGCTGCTGAGCACGGGGTGTCTCCCTGTGAGGACATGTGGTCAACCTGGTGATGCTCCTAAAGCCCCAGATCCTGGGATGGCACCCCCACCATGCTTTCCTCTGGACTGTGAGCTGGCTCAGGCAGGGGGGCGTGGGTAAAACACAGGGAGACCTGGAGGCAGTGCCTGGATGGCCTTGGAAGGTATCATTCTGGGCCCCTCCAGGTATAAGAGACAGAAAATTCAATTCAAAGTAGCAGACTCATCTAACTGAGCAGAATGAACAGAATCAGAAAAAGTTAGATCCAGGGCCTTGAAAAATGTCAAGGTCCAGTTTTCTCAGTCCATCTTGTGGCTTCACTTTCTGTATTAGTTTATGTAACAGCAGCCCCCTCAATGGTTTATACAACAGCCCTGTATGAGTTATGTAATGGCAGCCTCTGTATTAACTTATATAACAGCAGCCCCTGTATTACTTTATATAACAGGGCTCCCCCTGCAGATGGCTGCCCCATCTCTAGGCCACACTCCCAGGTTCAGATCCAGGACTCATTCTGGGACCACCCATAGGATTCTGATTGGACCGGCATGAGTCCCATGCACACTCTGAACCAATCATGTGAGTCCAGGGGCTCAGGGTGCTGACTGCCCAGGTCAGGCAGTGTGGTCTGAACTGGGGGGATCCCATCAGCGGCTGTTAATAGAGAAGGCTGGGCCCTGGGCAGTCACACTGCAGAACACCTGACGCTAGGACTTCTCACCTGCTCTCTTGGCTGTCTGAGCCCCTTGGAAACCAGGAGATCACAGAGAAGCTGAGATCCCATGCTGATACCCTCTTAAGGAAACAGTGTAGCTTCTTGTTTCCTAGGCTTCCTGGACCCCATGTGGGCACTGTGGGAACATGACAGCCCCAGGCCTTGGACTCCCAGCTGAGACCCCACCCAGGGAGAAGCCTAAACCAAAGGGACTGAGTGGGGATCAGGGCTCAGCCCCCGGGGGAGTGGGGGTCTGGGACAGCCCTGGTCCCCGAGTCCTGAAAATTCCCTTGAAAGGGACACACCTTCAGTCAGGGGCTCACATTTTGGACTGTGAGTGAGTGACACATAACTGGTTTCTGTTGACCGTTATACACGTGGGGGTTGTTCAGCAGCTTGCATAGCCTGAGCTCGTTCATCCCACCCCCGTGATCCACACAGCAGGACGGCTTCACGGGGGGTCAGGTGTTACCACATCCACTCCTGGTGACACCAGGGACCCGGTCGGAGTCACATCCCTCGGGGAGTGAGTGTCCGACCGCATCACAGCAGAATGTCTTAAGCAGGTCCAAGCAGGAGGTCGCATGGAGCTTATGTTTTACAGGAAAAAGGCTTTTTGCAAAAATGGGTTTGTCGGCGGCCCCAAGGGTCTTAAAACGTCTCTGGACTCCACGTCTCTGAGCATGGGTGGTCCGGCCAGGTTCCGAGTGTGGGCCTCTTGCTTCCCAGTCCCTGCCTGTTGTTCCTTGATGGAAACACAGCGCCGGCTGGATCAGAGACAAGGTGCCGCCTGTGGGCTGTAGATGAAGACGTGCGGGAGGACGGGGGACGTGTGGGTCCAGGAGGTGATGTGGCACGTGCAGATCTGACAGATGATGTCGGACCTGTGCATGTGGTAGATGATGTAGGATGTGCAGATCTAGGATATGACATCAGACGTGAGGATGTTGTTGGAGAGGTATTATTAGAAATAAAGAATCCAGCGAAGATGCTCCCAATTAAAAGATGTTTAGTAAACAGATGACGTGGAACATGAGAATCCAACAGACGACGTGGGATGGGCTTCCAGGAGGTGACTTGGGGAAGGTGGGCCCAAGAGGACTCGTGTCTGGCTGAGCATGCAGTATGGAGTGAACGTCCTGATCTTGTGAGCCCAGGCTGGGGCCCCTGTCTAGAATAGGGGAGTGCCTGCACTAGCCAGGAACCACTGAAAGTTGTCGGAGCCACAGTGGGGCAGGGAAGGGGCTGGGAAAGGAACCGTGGAGAGCTGCCTTCTGTGCAACCAGCTGATTATGAGTGAGCTCAAGACAGGGGCCACTGTGGACGCTACTGGCCATTCCAGGTCTTGAGAGCTGAAGAAAGTTAACTACAAGCCACACACACAGCGGGCGGAAGGAGGCAGGGAGGAAGAGTATGATAAACAAAAGGAAGATGAGGGGCGCACAGCAGAGTAAAGATGCTGTGGGTCAGAGGAGCGTCATGCACGCACTTGTCTGTGGGCTCAAATAACTGGAGGATGCACACAGCCCCCGTGAGTCAGACATGTGCAGCAGAGTTCCAGGCTCAGGACGAAATAAGACAACAAAGGATGGTGAAAAATGAGTTGGTGCTCAAGAAAGAGGAGGAAGAAAAAATCAAAACATCAGAAACAGTGAGGTCACATTAACTGCGGGAAAGAGGAGAAAGGATGTGGATGAAAACGGAGCAGCATTAGGGAGATATATTTGAAAAACAGACTGAACAAAAATCACTTTAGGAAGAATTACAGAGAAAATAATTGATATGGAAGCGAAAGGAGATCCATAGTATCCATAATTTGTGTCCTTTAGGAAGAGAAAAAAGAAAGAGAGAAGTAAAATATCCAGAAATGTAATTTAAGAGAGCGCTTCTGAAATCAAGGGAGGGTTGAATCCACAGATTGAAAGAGTGTAGTATATTCCAGATAAAACCAAAATGGATTTATCAACCCCAGGGTGTGTCCTAATTTATGAGACTTCAAAGAGAAAGAAGCGCTCTTATAAGTTTTAGGCAATAATAACAGCAAAAATAACAACTACAAATATCAAGCCACTTTTAGGGGATAATTCAGACTCACTCAAGCTTTTCCAAGCAAGATGAAACATTTGAAATGCAGCCATTGTGTCTGGAGGGAAGTGAGTGAAGGAGAGAAAGAGGAGAGAGATGTAGAGTGAATTCAAAGGAGGGCAGGGCTCAGATCATGTCGAGATTTTAAGTTGCAAGAAGAGATTTAGATTTTAATTCTAAGTGCAATGAGAAGGATTTGGGAGATGCTGTTGTAGTGGTCCAGGTGAGAGATGGTAGTCATGGGGACTAGGGTGATAGCAAGGGAGATGGGAAGAAGTAGATGGATTCAGCACCTGCTTTGGAAGTAGAGTCAACAGGACTTGGTGACATACTGTGTGTGAGTGGCAGTAGGGAGAGCAGGGTAGGAGCATGGGAGTGAGTAGGTGTTTGGATTGAGCAACTGGGTTGTGGTGGTGCCATTTCACTGAGATGCAAAGACTGGAGGAGGAACAGTTTTGAGGGTAAAGAGTTTGTTTTTAGATATGTTGAATTTGAGTTGTCAGGAGTGATATTAAAATAATTAACAGCTGATATTCTCATAGGAACCTGCTAATAAGAAGGGGCACTTTTCCAATTAGGACATATAAGATTCAGTATACACATCTGATTGTACCAGTGCTGGAGTTTCCTGGCGTTGTGTTGAGTAGGCACTATGTCGTATGAGTGGGAAACTCAAGAAAGAGATCAGGACTGAAATAAAACAAATGTGGGGGTCCCTATATCCATTGGGATATAGATGATATTCACTGCCTGCAACTGGATGATGTTTATAGGGATGTAGAAAGGAAAGTCAAGAGGTCCTAGGACCAAGCCCTTGGGGCACATTAATATTGAGAAACCAAGAGAGGAAAAGGAGTGTGCAAAGAAGACTGAGCCTGAGGATAAGAAGATTAATTGTAAGTTATCATGGGAGCTAGGCAAATACAGTGTTCAGGAAGGAGAGGGTGGTCACCTGAGTTGGACTCTGTTAAGAGCAGTAGGATGAAGACAGAAGGAAACCATTGGTTTGGCAACATGGAGGTCCCTGGTGACTTTGACAAGAGTAGTTTCAATAGTGGAGTAGGGTTTAGGCACTTGGCTGAAGAAGGTAATGGGAATACAGGCCAAGGATGTGGGGCAGTCACTGTAGACAATCTGATCAAGAAGCGATAAGTGGGGTGGTAGCTGGAGAGATGAGAGATCAAAGAGAGTGTTACGGTTTTTTAAGATGGCAGATATTGAGGTGGTGTATGCACTGGTAGGACAGATCCAGGATAGAGGGAGAAGCTGAAGGTGCAACAGATGGAGGAGAGAGTTACCTGAGAAGGGCTTTTGAGTAGTCAGGAGAAGGTGAGATCCAGGGCACCAGTGAGGGGTTGGAGTCTGATAGGGGAGGGGACACTTCAAATATTGCACCAAGAGAGAAGGCAGAGGGCACAGGCACAGAGGTAGGTGGGTTGAAGATTTCATGGTGAGAAGCTGAAGAAACTATTGTCTAACTGTTTCTGTTGTCTCCGTGAAATATGAAGCTAGGTCATGAGCTGAGAGTGGGAGAAGAGAAGGCATGTGGGGACCTTGAAGAGAAAGGGAAAAAACATAAAATAAAAAATAAAAATTAAAAAACATGAAAAAATAGAGACATTATTTTTGAGAATGGACATGAATTTTACTGGAGAAATGTAGGTGCCATTTGAGATCCGAAGACTTGAATTTACGAGACCGGTCAGCACAGAGTGTACATTTCCTGCAGCCACACTCAGCTCGGGGGCAGGTGCAGGGTAAGTGGAGAGCCGGGTTTAATGGAGGTGGTTTTGCCCAGGGAGTGCAGTTGAGGGAGAAGGGGCAAGGGAGTTAATGACGTTTGATGAGCAGTGAATCTAAGCTGAGCTGGGGGCGTGAGGGCGTGAAGGAGATGATGGACAGTGAGAACATGGTAGACCTGATGTTTTCACAGGGACAGCGGGACTGAGGGCGCTACATCATGTGGGGTGAATGGTCAGCAAGTGGACTAATTGCGAACAAGATGTCAGAGGTGGAGTGGTTATTGGTTATTCGAGATGCAAGACCACCGGGGGTGTGGTGGAGGTAAAGGTCGTTGGAAGTGATGATGTCAAGGAATGAAGACCAAGAAACGGGAGGACCATTGATGTTTCACTTGTGATGTTCAAAACTGGTAACACTCACGTGCCGTGTCAGATGTCTGGATAGTGGTTGAAGGACAGTGACTGGAGGGACATGGGGAGGCTTCTGGAGGCTGGTGATGTTCTGTGTCTCGAGCCAGTGCTGCTTGCACAGGCGTGTTCCCTTCGTGAAAAGTCGTCAAGCTGTTCACTTATGATTTGTGCCCTTTCCTCTGAGTTTTTAATGACTCGATACAGAATTAAAAATGTCAACAACAAAAAGTGAAGGAACACCAAGACAAAGTTGTAGGAATTATGGTGCAAATTGTTACAATTGTTCCTTTTGTTTCTTAATCTCTGTTTTTAACTTTTTTGTCCGCACACCCACACACAGATACATAACTGTGGGGCCTCCTGAATTTTCTTTCTAAATATTTATTGTTTCATTTCTTGTAATTAAGCCTTTAATCAGTTTTCCTAATGGAAATATAGTATCAACAGGGGGTTATGTTTAAAATTGAATAATTTTAACTCCAAAATATGTAGTGGTCTCTAATTGTTCTATATGCAGGGTTATTAGAGAAATTATTTAATGAATCAATTTGTGACCTGGCCAGGCAGTGCCTCCAGTCCTGGGGTACAGGTTTAAGGTCATTCTCTTTCAGTCCTCTCTTTGTGTATCTGTCATTAAGTATAGAACCTCATCTGAAAGTCATGTCAGTGATGTAAGATACAGGCCTCAAAGGCCCTCTCCCTGCCCCTCTTTCTCCTCCTCCAGATAGCCCCAGAGTGGGCTCCTGAGCTCTTCCCTCCTGGTCTGAGGGGGGGACAACAGGTCCCTCTGTTCCTCTCCCTCAGGGCCTGGGGACTCATGCTGGAGTGGCATCCACTGGGCTTGCTGGCCAGCAGGTCCCAGTCCCTGCAGGACACTAGGACGATTTACACAAAATATCACCTCCTCCTGGCCTCCTCGTGGCTGGAGATGGCCTCGGAGCTGGCCCCGACGGGTGATCGGAGCAGCAGCCGGAGCGCCCTTCTCTGGAATCCAGCCCCCAAAACTCTGCAGTCACCACTTCCCACGTGAACCGGAGGCGTTTTATGCTCCAGAACAAGTGTGTTTGAGACGAACGGTCCCCCTCAGCTGGCAGAATGTGATTACCTTCCTCTGGCTCTAACTCAAGTGCATTAGTCTCTAAAAGTCCCATTTTTTCCCCTTAATTTGATCATTATGATTTTTACCTTTATCAGTTTCTCCAAGGTAACCCAGTCACTTTCATTTAAAACAGTCATATTTGTGTAAATGTCCAATCAGGATTTGGGTGTGCGTTCAAGTTCCAACTCCAGGTCAGGCTGTCCTCTGTCTCGGGGCTGTTCTCTCATCTGCTTCTCTGGATATAAAAGTGGCTGAGGACAAACACGTAGAGACAGATTGGATTGGTGGTTACCAGAGGGGAAGGGGGGAGGGAGGAGGGCGAAAAGGGCACATGTGTGTGGTGATGGATGGTAATTAGTCTTTGGGTCGTGAACATGATGTAATCTACGCAGAAACTGAAATACAGTGATGTACACCCAAAATTTATATAATGTTATAAACCAACGTTACCACAAAAAAAAGAGAAAGTGGCTGGGGCCGGCCCGGTGGTGTAGTGCTTAAGTTTGCAGACTCCACTCGGTGGCCCAGGGTTCAAAGGTCTGGACCCCGGGCGTGGACCTGCGCACCACTCGTCAGCCATGCTGTGGGGGCGACCCACATAGAAAATAGAGGAAGACTGGCACAGATGTGAGCTCAGGGTCAATCTTTCTCACCAAAAAAAGAAAAAGAAAAAGTGGCTGCGGGATCTGGGAGAGCAGGGTAAGGCGGCCGCCAGATAAAGCACAGGACTCCCATTTAAATTTGAATTCCAGATAGACAACATTTTTTTTATTATAAATATGTCCTAAAAATTTCATGGGACATTCTTATACTAAAAAAAAAATCTATCATTTGTCTAAAATGCAAATTTAACTGTAAATCCTTTATTCTTGTTTGCTGAATCGGGCAGCCCTAGCCTCCCTCCTGACGTTTCTCCCAAACCCCTTGGCTGTGTGGGGTCGTCTCCAGCTCCCTTGACTTAGGCCATCATGGCCAGGATGACCCCTGTCACCCCCTCCGCTAGCACAGTGAACCTGCACTGCTGACCCGCCTGGATGGAAGGACGTGCGGTGGGAAGGCACCGAGGGCAGGGAGATCGGTCGATCTGTCAGAACGCTTGTCTCCCTTGCTCAGCGTTCTGTGGGGCCCCCGTGACGGGCACGCCTGCGATTGCGTCCACCTCCTCTGGGGGATCAAGTCTGTTCTGGGCTTAGCGACACGTCTGGCTCATCTCTGCGTGTCTCGGTGGTGAGTGTGGGGTTGGGGTACCTCTCCCAGGAGCTGTGCAGCAGGGGCCAGGGGTCAGCAGGTCACTTTGAGAGAGGTGGTGAGTCGTGGAGGTCACAGACAGCAGCAAACTGTCGTGTTGACATCCCACTCCAGCGACACCACAGGTCTTCAGGAAGGCCACATGGCACACTGCCCTTTAGATTTCTCAGGATCCCAGCAGGGGAAGAGCTCTGAGCCAGGTGACATGTGGGGGACGGGGAACAAGGTGCAGAACTAAATGGTCCTTGGGGAGCTGAGACAAGGCAAGATAAGGGGACGTTGGTGGAGAAGTGTCACTGCGGGGGCAGCACTGGTCAGGACCCCCGGGCTTAGCCAAATCTACGAGAAGGGCCAGAAGATGGACCTGGCCAGTTTCCCACATCCATTGTCAAGGCCTTGCCCCTTGATGCCCCTTTGGACCTTTTTACTCAAAGCTGCCACCTCTGACGTGGGTTTCAGCAGTCGACTCTGAAACTCCAAAGCTGAGGGTGGCTCACGGGGGCCCAGCTGAGCGGGGCTGAGTGGGGCTGAAGGAACTTACCCAGGCCACGCTGTTCCTTCGTTTGTTCCACACGTTGACTAAGTGTCTGTCATGGGCTTGTCCGGTGTGAAGGACTCCAACAGATATTTGCACACCCGTGTTCACAGCTACATTATTCACAACAGCCAAAAGTGAAAACAACCCAGTGTCCATTGATGGATGCGTGGATGAACAAAATGTGGTCCATCCGTACAGTGGACTATTCAGCCTTAAAAAGGAAGGAAATTCTGACACATGCTACATGAATGAAGTTTGAGTACCTTAGGCTAAATAAAATAAGCCAGTCCCAAAAGGACACATACCGTATGATTCCACTCATATGAGGCCCTTCAAGGAGTCAGCCTCACAGTGACAGAAAGTAGAATGGTGGGTGCCGTTCTACCGGATGGAACTGGATGGTGGTGACGGTTGCACAACAACGTGAGTCCACCTAACGCCACTGACTGTGCACTTAAAAACAGTTAAGATGGTAAATTTTATGTGTATCTTACTCCAATTAAAAATACTTTTATAAAGAGAACAAAATCCAGTATTATCATTATGCCTGTGGTAATATCTCCTTGTCTTATATGTATGTGTGTACAGGGCTTTTACTTTTATTTCTTCTATATTTTTTATCTATTTTTCAGACATTCTACATTAATCATTGTACAGTCAGGTGCCGCATAATGACATTTGGGTCAGTGATGGCCCGCATAAATGACCATGGTCCCATAAGGTAGTCCCACACAGCCTAGGTGTGTGGTGGGCTGTCCCATCTAGGTGTGTGAGTGCACTCCGTGGTGTTCGCACAACAATGCAGTTGCCTAATGACGCATTTCTCAGAACGTGTTCCCATCGTTAATTGATGCATGACTGTAATAAGGAAATAAAGTATTGGCAATAAGTGTTGACAAACATGTGTCTTTATTTAAAAGCCTTATGTTTAGATGTTTGTGAAAGTTATGCTGGTCGTCTCAGGCAACAGATGAAAGATCTCTTCCTAAATAAGCGGATGGAGGAGTAAAGCAAGATGAGTGTGAGGATTCTATGGTGGCCTCAAGTGCCACAAACTCTGGCGTTCCCTGAAAACCAGCTCTGGCAGCCAGTGGGGACGAAGGAAGACAGAACAGGTGGGTGATGCAGGGCCACGGGACCTCTCCGAACCCCTGCTTTCCCCTGTCCCAGCCCCTGAGCTCAAGAAAAGGCAATATTCTGTTGCAAATGTGTCTCCCTTGTCCCTTAAAGCAAAATCCAGCTGTGATGTTGCCTCTGTCCCCTTGAGACCCCTCAGGGGAGGAGGGGGGTCCCCAAACAAAGCCCTAGTGAGGGTCCCAGATCCACCATCCTGACCAGGATGGCCCTGCTGGCGGAGGGTGGAGCCATTCAGGCTGCTGCGCTCCTTGTGGACACAGGACCTCACCTCATCCAGCCCCGGGACCGACAGCAGTTCCATCTGCTGACCAGACCCCGTGAGTGTCCTACCGCCTCAGACTGCCCTGCGACGTGGGACATGTAGGGTCATCGTGGCGCTCCTGGGAGCAGCCAGACCCACCAATCCTCTCAAAATGTGGTTCTCAAAGCCAATCACACTCTTATATCTGTAATAAGGAAACAAGATATCGGCTCCCCTGAGTGTAAATGGATCTCAAACCTGCTGTCCTCGACTTTCTCTCCATGTGAGGTCTGCGGGCCTTGACCAACTCAGGGCAGTGACCAGAGGCAGGTGGCATTTGTTCAGGAACCCAAACTATACAATCCCCTTCCTAGTCCACGACCCACACACCCTCCTGTGTGACATTCTGAAAAAGCGCATGTGGTCACACACCCTACACACATGTGCATGCACAATACATACACCCTACACACGTGTGTGCACACATGCTCACTTAATTCTCTCCAGTATAATTTAGGATCCAAACTGTGACAATTTAGAGACCAGAAGAGGTCACTATTTCTGTTTACACCATGCCCACAGATGCCCACCAGGACTGTCCTGGGCAGACCTGGACGTATGTCCTGCCACCAAGAGAGTCCCTCATGGTCTGCTTCCTTCATTTTTCTCAAAACATCTTTTCTCTGTCTCTTCTCCCTCTGCATTCCAGCCACACTGGGCTTCTCCCACCTCAAGGCCTTTGCACAGACACTTCCTG